>WBNO01018677.1:102068-204512 GCA_013400575.1 Peucedramus taeniatus
CCTCAGCCCCGGGCCCGCACTCACCTGCGCCTGCCGCACTTCCGGCTTCCGGCTTCCGCCACGCCCCCGGCACGGGGGCGTTGCTTCCGGCAGCGGCAGCCAATGGGCGAGGGGCGCGCGCGGGGCATGCCGGGGACTGTAGTTCTCGGATGTGACGACAGGGAGCGCAGGTGAGAACAGGTGAGGGCAGGTGAGGGAGGGCAGAGGAAGGCAGAGGAAGGCAGGTGGGGCAGAGGAAGGCAGCTGAGAACAGGCGAGATTAGGTGAGGGCAGGTGCCTCATCCCGCCCACGGCCTCTTTCTCCCCAGAGCTGCACTGGTGTAAATCCTCTCTCTCCATGTTTCCTGTGGCTCCCTCAGGTCCTGTGAGGCCACCGTGAGGTCACCCCAAAGCTTCTCCTCTCCAGGTGAACAATCCCAGCTGTCCCAGCCTTCCCTCCCAGCAGAGCTGCTCCATCCCCTGCTCATCCCGGCCTGGCTCCAGCAGCTCCAGCAGCTCCAGCTCCTCGCTGTGCCAGGCCTGGGGCAGCTCTGCAGGTGCGGCCTCACCTGAGGGGCACAGTCCCAGCCCCTTCCTGCTGCCCGCGCTGGGGGATCAGCCCGGGGTGTGGGGGTTCCTCTTTCCATGTCCAGCTCTCCCCCACCACCTCACTCTCCACCTGTGCATCCCCAGCCTGGCCTGATCCCAGGAATTTCCCTGATCCAGGTGCAGCCCTAGCTCTTGGCTGTGTCCAGCCCCATGAGATTCCCAGGACCTGCTTCTCCCCGATGAACATTTCGTGTTTGTACAGCTCAGGAATAGTTGGGTTTTCCCTAGGAACTTTGGGATGATGCTCCTCTTGCTCAGCCTCACACCCCATTCTGGTTTCACACAACTTTAGAGTGTTGAGGTATTCCAAACCTGAGCCCCAAAGGAGGCTTGAACTGTGCCAGGGGATGGAACAAACCCCTTGGATAAAAACAGCCACGGACTGGGGAGGTTTTGCACTTGAGTTGTTCTTTAGAAATTCCTAAATACTGCCGCCTACAGCAGAAGATTCAACACGAGCCAGGTGATAGAGTTGCTAAACCCAGCAATCTGGAAAATACCTTCTCATTATTTATTATAATCACTGAACGCAGGACATCCCGCTCCCCGCGCTGCCCTGAGGGGAAGCCGCACTGCTGGAAAGGCTGGATCGGTGCCGTGTAAAACCCGGGCATTCGGGCGGGCTGGGCCATTTGTGCCTCTCCCCTCCGCAGCAATCCCATAGGTGGCGGTGTGGGATTTCCCAAGCCCCGTTCCCGTTCCGTTCCGTGTCAAACCGGTCCCGCTCGGTGCCAGCAGCGCTGGAGCTCCCCGTGTCCCGCAGAGCAGGGCTGGACTCTCAGCCACCCAGGAGAGGCACAAAAGTTGCACAACTCCCCCAAGCTCCAGGCCACGTGTTAAATTTACTTCTACTTTTTTGATCTTCGCAGTGGAGAAACCAAAGCTCAACAAATCAAGCAAAGGAAAAATAATTTCCATTTTCTGGAGGTCACAGAAAGTTCAGGTTCTTCACCAGAGTTAAACATTTGCACACAAGTCTCAGTGGAATCAAATGATTGTGCTTCCCAAAGAACATTTTGAAAGGAAATTGTGAAATAGGCAATTAAAGGATTTTTAATCACAGCTATAAATTAAAGTTTTACTACATCCACTTTTTAGGCTGACTTATTAGAGGAACACTGACGGATTCTTATTAATTTTGAATATCCATTCTCCTTTTCTCTATGCCTTGGCTGGAGTGCTATAAAGATTATGGGAATTGCTAGACAGGGAGCATGTTCTTCACAGCTCAAGCCAATGTATTTTGTCGTAAGAAATTCCCAGTTACAGCCCCAGATTTCCTTTCCCTGTCTCCTTCTACTTATGTGGCAGTGGAATTTTGGCTATTCTGGGAAAAGCCAGGTCACAGATTAGAACTGAGTGAAAATGTAATGTAATTTTCTGCTTTAACCCAGGCAGGAGAGCAGAGGGGTGCAGGGGGAGCTGTCCCTGTCACAGTGACACAAATTGGCATCACAGCCCTATTTTCTCCCCAGGGACACTGAGTTTATCCCCTCAGTTTAGTTCCAACCCACGCTCACAAACAGGTTGTCCTGGGATCCATAAATCTGATGGTGGAAGTGCAACCTTTCAGTCCCCAAAAAACCACAGTGGGTGGAAACATTTCCTAAACCCAGCGTGATGTGTGTCCATGTTCTGAGGTGTTTCTTTCTGCCCCCCCAGGTGCAGTGGTGTTTGTGTGGTGCACCAGCCCTGAGCTCCATTCCTGCCCTCTGGAATGTGGGAGCCAGAGAGGAGCTGGGGAGAAGGTGAGCAACTCTTGTGGAGTGAATCAAACCAGAATCCAGTGTATTCCCTGGGGATGAGCTGGTCACTGTGTGGGATAAGGAACACTGGATGTGAGCACACCAGTAATTCCATCCCATAACTGCTGTGATTATCTCCTGTGCTGGGCAATTTTCTGCTCATTTGTCTGAGGTGAAAGTCAAGCACACAAACCGAGAGCACTGAGCTCAGCTGCTGAATAGAAAGTTGCTATTTTGACATTTTCCAGACTGGAACTGTACTCTGTAATACCAATGTCTTCTCCTCTCCCCATCACAATTGTGAAGATAATGGGGAGCTGCATTTCCAAAGAGCAAAGGGTGCAGGATGCTCTCCAGCTCCAGCCTCATTCAGCTGGATTGATTTTAGCATAACTCTCCTCACAAATAAGCAGCACATTGAGAGCTGAGTGCACTGAAGCCTAATGGGTTTAATTTCTGTACAGCTGGGCTGTGACAAAGCTCCCTGAGCCATTCCAGCTGTGCCTCTCCTCTGAGTGGCTCTGGAGCAGCCCCTCCTCAGGGATGAACTCAACACAGCAGCTTAACCTGGGGAAATTCAGTGTTTTATGAACACCTTGCGTGCTAAATGGCACCAATTCATGAAGAGAGGCAAACCTGTTTGCCCACAGAGTGGGTTCATCAGAAAGTCTGTGAATGAGCATAAAAAAGACACCACCATGTGCCACTGCCACTGCATGTTCTGCTTGGCAAAGTCAGTCTGGCTGTAACAAAACCGGGCTTGTCCCACAAGGCCTTCCTTATGATTGTGCCCTGGCCCAAATAGTTTTTCCTTTAAAGGAAAACATTGCCTCAAAAGAAGGACTAACATAAGGAAGAGAGTGATTTGTACGACCTCGTTTGGGCTGGTGGAGGTTGTAAAGGATTCCTGTGGGAAAAATGAAGATATTCAGAAGAGATCTCGTCTGGACAAGTCAGGTGGCCTCGCAAAAGTTTCATATTTTAAGGTGGCATATCAGACTTTGTCCTCTGTAATCCCTCCCTCCCTTTGTCCTCTTGTAGTCCCTTCTTCAGATCCATGTGGAGTTTTTTCCCCGATTTTCAAACTGTCAAAGAGATCCTGGTGAAGGAACTCCTGTAACTAATTCCTGATGGAAGAGTTCTGTGTGTTGGTGATGAGGGAAGCAACGGCATCCCATGAGCCACAATGGCAATTTTAGTGGCCATGAGTGTTTTATTTTGTATTTTATTTAATTTTGTGAGAATCCTGATGAGAGATCTTGGCTGACTTCCAGCCCGACAGTAACAAGAGCAAGTGTTTCAGTTGTTGAGAAATTACTTTAATAATTGTTTTCCATCTCTAAAGTGCGAGTGTACAGCGATGTACGGAACAATCGGGAATTATGGGCAGAGCCAGGGACAACCTGGAAAGGAATGACCTCAGTGCATTCCTCATTGCTCCATCCATCATCAATCCATCATCCATCCATCATCCATCCATCGCTCCATCATCCATCCATCATCCATCCATCGCTCCATCATCCATCCATCATCCATCCATCGCTCCATCATCCATCCATCATCCATCCATCGCTCCATCATCCATCCATCATCCATCCATCGCTCCATCATCCATCCATCATCCATCCATCGCTCCATCATCCATCCATCATCCATCCATCGCTCCATCATCCATCCATCATCCATCCATCGCTCCATCATCCATCCATCATCCATCCATCGCTCCATCATCCATCCATCATCCATCCATCGCTCCATCATCCATCCATCATCCATCCATCGCTCCATCATCCATCCATCATCCATCCATCGCTCCATCATCCATCCATCATCCATCCATCGCTCCATCATCCATCCATCATCCATCCATCGCTCCATCATCCATCCATCATCCATCCATCGCTCCATCATCCATCCATCATCCATCCATCGCTCCATCATCCATCCATCATCCATCCATCGCTCCATCATCCATCCATCATCCATCCATCGCTCCATCATCCATCCATCATCCATCCATCGCTCCATCATCCATCCATCATCCATCCATCCATCCATCCATTCCTGGCACAGGGGCACCCCCACCCCCTGCCCACCCCATTTCACCCTCTCTCCATGCAGGTGTGTCTGGCTGTTCAGCTCTCCCAGGACACCTGAGGAGTCTCTTGTGCCCTCCCTGCCCTCTGCTCACGCCTCAGTAGTTTCTCTGGGAATTAACGGGGAATGTGGGCAGTCCCTGCTCCTGGGCACTGCTGTGACATGAAGCCTCCTGTCCCTCCCTGCTCCCTCCCCGAGCTGTCCTGAGGAACCAGCACGGGTCCCTGGCTTCCCGCGGGCCAGGGCAGTGCCCAGGGGGCACGGAGCGCTCGGAGCCGCTCGTTCCAGCGGGGACTCGCCCTCCAGGCAGTGCTGCCCTTCAGGGCGTGCCCGTGGGCTCCTGCCCAGAGCCCTGGCCGGCGGCGGGGCCGTGCCCGTTGCGCTCGGGCAGGAGCTGGAAGGTGAAGAACTGGCAGTGGCCCTGCTGCCCGCCGCCCTGGCGGGCCGGGCTGAGCAGGGAGCTGCAGTTCCTGCACTCGTGCAGCGTGCACAGCTCCAGCTGCGGCTGGCTGATCCTGCTCACGTAGCCGGGGCTGGGCGATGCCGAGGATAAAGTCCTCTGGCTGCCGCTCAGGAAGCTGCCGCTGTCTTCCAGGGAATCCCTCCTGGCGTGCTCCAAGGAGCAGCGGTTCCAGTTTCTGTAGCTGTAGGGCCACCAGCCCAGCTGCTTGCGCCGGTGGCACTGGCATCTCAGGATCTGGATGAAAGCTCTCTTGAACTCCTTGCTGGAGCAGGGGTAGATGATGGGATTCAAGCAGCTGTTGAAGTAGCCAAGCCAAAAAATCACCTTGAAGATCGTTTCAGGGGGCTTCAGAGCCGAAAACAGGGATCCTGTCCAGGGGAAACAAGCAGAGAATACCTGAGATAAGGGAACATGTTCATCAGATCACTGTTAGAATCTGTGTCTCAAAACTCTTTTATGCGTGTTGCTTTCAGTGTTGGTCTTCTGGTACTAAAATGTTATTTTTAAAGCTAATAAGGAAATGTTTCCCATCTGAAAAGGAGCACATCATTGATGAAGGATTAAAAAATAAGAAACAGTCCTTGTGTTTATAGGTCCACACCTGCTGCAGGAGCATCTCCTGATCCCAGGGACAGATCAAACCTCCCTTGTCTAGGCTGTTGCACGAGGCACAGAAGGAATAAGTCTGTGACTCCTTCAAAGAGCTTTCAAAGGTCATTCTTAAAGAAAAGTGTTCCCAATTTCCACACACATCTTAAAACTTCTAATACATCCTCTGGCAGCTCCTGAACACCCCTCCATTTATCCAGGTTACTGTGAGAGTACAAACCTCCCGAAACCTGAAGTTAATTGGGGAACTTCCCACATCTCAGGCATTCATAAAAATAGTGTAACCCAAACCAAGAGGTTATTCTGTGAATACTTCCCCTTCACAACCAAACAATTTCCTTAACGAGGCTGCCGGAATGAGAAGCTCACACTGGGGAATCCACTTCCTGTACTTTCAGTGGTAATTGATCAGCTAAATTTAGCAAATGGGGCTGGAGAAAAGAATGTATGAGATTTTTATGGCAAGCAGAGCTGGATCCGTTATCCATCTGGGAAAACACCTCTGTTGTCTGCCTCAAGTGACCAGGGAGTGGGGATCCAGAAGAGAATTCCTGCATCAAGAACTGGAGTTAGGTTTGCAGAGCATTTCAAATGGAAGCTGACAGCCCAGCCTGGCTGGGAAGGAACCTTTTCCTGTGGAGTGGTTTTGGATTTGCTGGGCTGTGAAAGCAGCTGAGTCAGTGGTGGCTGTCAGGAGGGGCGGGATGTGATTCTGGGCACCGTTCCCATCTCACAGCAACACAGAGGTCGTGCCTGGGGCCTCGAAACTATGCAAGAGCACTTCCTCTGCTCCTGGGCAACAGCTCTGGGGTGCCAGCACAGCCAGCACAGCGTGTGTGGGGCCAGGGCTGGGCTGCACGCCCTGCACGGAGGGTCCTGTGCAGCCAGATCCCAGATTTATCCTGGCAGGGTTTGGAAATGCTGCCAGGCCTGGGCTGCACTCCCTGCATGAAGGGTCCTGTAGAGCCAGATCCCAGATTTTATCCTGGCAGAGTTTGGGAATGGTGCCAGCTCTGGCTCTGCCCTGGAGCTGAGGAACTCAGGGTTCAATGGAGAGTTTAAAGGGATTTCCTCACAACTCTGCACTTTAGGGTTTTACAGGACTCCTGTAGGGTGAAGCCCTGTCCCTCAGGGCTGTGCTGCTGGCAATGATCTGTCGGGTTTGGCCAGAGCCTTTTCTGTGCAGCTGCTGCAGATCCTGCAGCTCCTGCCTCTGTCCTGATGGGTGCTGCAGGAATTACAGAGCACAAAGAGTCAAACATCAGAGAAACCATGAACTGCATTTGAAAAATTTCCATCATACAACAAATCAATGCAGCCCCCAAAACTGTGTCTCCTGAATGTCTCGGGTGAAGGATTCAGTGACAATTCCTGGGATTCCATGGAATGAGCCATTACATTCTTCTAAAGCTTTAGGAAAAGCTGATCTAAGTTTATAACTGCAGCCAGGATGAGGAGGATGCTACCAAATCTCCCCCATGCTCAGCTGCAAAACCTTTGCAGGGTTTATTTTGTAAGTGATAATTGCTAATATTTCCCTTCAGTTTAGGGAAAAGAGAAGCTCTGTGACT
Organism: Peucedramus taeniatus; assembly: GCA_013400575.1. Lineage (NCBI taxonomy): Eukaryota > Metazoa > Chordata > Aves > Passeriformes > Fringillidae > Peucedramus > Peucedramus taeniatus. Next base: position 109,142 of record WBNO01018677.1, read on the forward strand.
GTACAAAACAGCTACAAAGCACCATAATGTACAAGGGATGTTTTGGAGCTCACAATGATAAATTTCTTAAATTGTTTTCTGGAATTCCTTTAAAATACAAATTATCTTTAGCTCTTAAAGTCCAGCAAAGCTCATGAAGTGGCTCAGGAGTCTCTATTTTTTCTTGGGTGTAAATTTGAATCCACAGTGGTGCATTGAAAGGTCTGCCTTTCTCTGATACTGTAACAGCTGAAAATCTGCAGGACATTTCTCTACCAAATTTAAATATATTTAGGTTAAATGTAGACAGAGAAAATGCTATAAATAAAACAAATACATAACTAAATAAGGAATTTTACAGGCCAGATAAAATGAGTGAAAGTCTAGAGATGAAAACTGGGAACCAATGCAGATAAACGAGCCGTGCTTCTTTAATCTGCATCACACAAGAACTTACTCCTGATTTTCTCAGTTTCAAAACCTTTCTATTATTGCTCATCTTTAATTTTATTTATTTATTTTAATGAACTACAATACCTTTTATTTAGCTGCATTAACCTGTCAGGAGCAAACAAGTGTGGGCTGTTTTGATGCCTTGACAAAATGCTAAAGCAAAGCCTGCTGGACACACTGGAACACCAGACTGATATTTCCTGCTCTAATCTCCAATCACTTCCCCACTACAGCCTGATAAAGAGATTAAATATTGCCCTGTGCTGATTTAAATTGCTCTTTAAAATGCCTGGAAAATTTGCATGTGGTTCTCTCCTCAGTGATTTATTCCTGGTGGGGTGGCCAGAGGGATTTCCCTGCTCCAAGTGATTGCTCTCCTGGTGTTCCACGTTTAACAGCCTCACTCCAAGGGATGTTTTCTGCTCACTTTTATTTCTTGGCACTAACCCTGTGATTTATTAATCACAGCACCACAATCTCCCTCTCACTGCACCACTGACACCAAGGAGATTTTTGCAAAGCACAAGTGGAGAACAGGAAATATTTCAGAAAATCAGCTGGACCACTTTGGAAGGATCAGTATTTTGCCCACAGTCCCCAGGCTTGATGGAGCTGTTGAGCTTGGAGATACACTGAGCAAGAGCAAGTATCATAAAAAGGAATTAAGAAGTATTTTATTTAGGAAGAACTAATTTCATTTAGGCTCTGACTGGTTCTTTATAATGAATGCTTTATTACAGAGAAGTCAGTCAAGTCTCCTCAATGAAATTAGGGAACACTCTGGGAAACAATTTGCCATATTAATTCTGCTCACATATTCTGCAGAATATGGAGACAGAGCACCACTGAGACATTAAAATTCAGAGTCCACTGGAGTCAGGGAAGTCCTTGAAACCCTTTGAAAAGGCTCATAAGGACTTTAGTGGACCTGGGAAGAGTCCTTAAAATATCAGGGTGGGCAGCAGGAAAATCTTCTGGAATGGCTTAATTGTTGCACTCTTAATTAAGGAACACTCTTCACTGAAGGAGGTTTTAATTAAACACTCATTTTTAATGCATTGTGGGTTTGATATCAATTAAGTATAATAAATTACTCATAGAATGATCAGTTCTGCTCAGAATTTGATACTTAGATTAGATAATAATTGGGGAGGAGTACTATGAATTCCCTGGATTTAAGGACAAGTCACTAGGGATGAATTTGGGGCTGTCAGGTGTTTTTTTCTGTGGCTGACAAAGGAATTGCATTTCAAAATCTTCTAAATCCAGTTTTGCTGAGATGAAAACACACCTAGAGGGGAGTGTGTTGAGCTCCTTTCCAGTTTCCTGGACCAAGTACAACATCTGGATTTATTGCAATACACTGGTACAGCAGAGTCATGTAAGGGCTTTGCTGTGTGCCACTGGATATTCCAGCTAGGAAACTGGGGATCCTGCATGCCTTTGTCATTGTTTGAAGGTTAAAGAGCCACAAAACATCAAACTCCTTCTCTCTATTGATAACAGGTTGAAAATGAAGTGTTTCCAAACCTTCTTGTTTGCACACCATAAAATAGAAAGGGAGAATTGATAATTACTGATTGGGTAAAGGTACCCCTGGAAGGTAATCCAAGGCCAATCTTCTTTCAGAGATTCCATTTTGGTGCAGATTGGAGCCATTCTGACTGCAGTTAAATCTGAGCTTTTCAAGAGAAAATTCCAAGGTTTTAAAAATTGCCCTGGTGAGGGAAAGCATTGCAAAACACCAAATGGTGACAGCTGAGTCCTGAGAGAGGGAACACAGGAAACTTCACCAACATCAACCCCCATCTCCATCTGTCCCCCAGGAGTCAGCTTGTGCAGAAATGAGCCTTGCTGTGCAGGGAATCCGTTTTATGATGGAACTTTCCCTGGGAAAAGTGACTGATCAGATCTGTGCTGTGACCAGCACGAGATTTTCCAGGCTGGGAACCTCTGTGTTCCTGCTGGGATTCCTGCAGGAGCCACAGCTCCTGGAAGCTGCTGATGGCTGAGTTACATCCCCTGTGTGTACAGCCAGCACAATCCTCCCTGCAGGAGCAATAATCTGCCCCTGAGCAGAGCTGTTGTGAGTTTAGAATGTGCTGAAAGGATGTGGTTGCCTTTTGTTTAAGCTTCCTGCAGCCCTTCGCACCACGGGCTCAGCCAAGCCAGCGTGCCAAGGTTTCAGAGCTAATTGGATTTCTAAAGCTCCTGATTTCTTCCCTTCCAGCATCCAGTGTTTGTTTACATTCCCCTGGAATTATTTAATATAGGAAAAAACCCTAAACAGTAGATGTTTACAAACAGTAGATGATGAAGTGGAGAGAGGATGGTTATAAAACTAAGGGTTGGTCAAGCTGGGAGGCTGCTGGAGAAGAGGATTAGGATAACAGGGAAAACAGCTGGAAAACAGTGAAAAATGATCTTGAGAAACAGGCAGAGCATCCAAAATAAGCAGAATCAAATTCAATAAGGAAAATGAAAGGAAAACTGGATAAATGATAAGTGACAATGGGTAGCATACAAATCTGATGGGGTTCCAAGTCTGGCAGCTGTCATTCTCAGAGTAGTGATTGGTACATCATGAATATCCTGGAATCAGGGAATGTTTTGGTTTAAAGGGACCTTAAAGCTCATCCAGTTCCACCCCCTGCCACGGACAGGGACACCTTCCACCATCCCAAGTTGCTCAGAGCTTCAAAGTGTCCTGGTTGTGAGGAATTTATGTCCCAGGACTGACAACCTGTATGAATACCTCACATTTCAGATGAACAAATCACTGCAGTGAGAACAGCATGAACTTCATTCACAATGACTCAAATTTGAGAGCTTTTAAAAGGCTCTGGAAATAGAAACTTATCTGGAGTGGCCAAAATAAAGCCAGGACTTCAAGGAGTACAGATAGGCATGAGAGCTTTTCCTAAACCCCAGAGCTGCTACATCTCCTTGCATTACAAATGGTTGTAAGGCACAGCAGCTACACTTGATTTCTGAAGGGACAGTGCCTTGGATTTAAACACAGAATTACTGCCCTGGGCACCACCTCTCAGCCCAGCCCAGCTTTGTGTCTTACACCACTGAGAGAACTCACCTGTGTTTAAACTGTGCTGCCCTCAGACAAATATGATAAAACCAAGATCAGTTTTGGTCAGAATCTTGTTCAGTCTCTAAAGCTGGCAGTGCATGGGGACACAAGCACAGCATTATTGTTGTTATTATTTAGTCCAAAAGAGTTACAGACTCCAGCAGCTCCTGACTAGACAGCTCACGAGCCAAGATTATCCTTGTTTTGCAAAGGATTAGCTGATTGAGGGAGTCTAGAAAAGCTAATCTGAGTCTGCTGACATTTCATTTATTGTACTCAAATATCTGCAATTACTGAACATGCTCTGGTGTTCTCTCTCCTCCTTGCTTCTGCCTGACAGCTGAGCCATTCTGTTTTGGTAGGAAACAGCTCCAGCATGGAAGTGAGCAGTTCCAGAGGTGCTGGATGAATTTCTCTGGTCCCTCAGAGATAGATGGTTCTTGCTTTCCAGTTCCTGGGGCTCACCTGGAACCCATCAAAACAGCTCCAAACCTTGCAGTGGGTCACACAGGATTGCTTTAGTGAAGATGTGAAAAACCTCCTGGCTCTTTGGTCCTGGCAGTATTTAAAGCACCTGAGACCCTGAGTTCTGGCCTCAGGTGCTTTAGGACCTCCTGGATTTGTGTCCCTTTCCTCAGTGCTGCTCCTGTGCCCTCCACCCTGAGCAGCTCCTCAAGTGTTTGCAGACCCCTCACATCCCCCTGCCCTGCTAAAAGCAACGTTTCCTCCCAGACCCCATTCCCTCCTGCCTTGGATTTCAAGAATTGGGAGATTTCCTCTCACTGCCCAGTGGCTCAGTCCTGATTTTTTTTCCTTGGATCTCTCTGACCACCTGACCCAGGAGCTGCTGCCATCCCTGGGGCTGAGGAGTCAGCACTGGGTGATTTCTCTGTGGTTTTTCTGCATTGCTTTGTGTATTTGCTTCTGTGACACTGACCACTGTAGGATTTCCCTTTGTTCCTCTCACAAACAAATCCAAAGCCTGCAGAGGAATTACCCAGGAATTTGTGCAGTTTCCCTGCTTTGATAACAACTTTGTCCTAAAGCCCACACATCTGTAAGTGACTGGTAATTGATACCCTTTGCAAAGCAAAGGCTTAAACCAGGGCTTAAGGGAGGCTATTTCAGTAGGAAAATAAATAATCCCCAAATAATCTGATGCTCCCCACGTGCCAAAACAGTCTGTGAATGCCCTCAGGATGTTTGATTGTCCAGTTCCTGCTGTCTCCAGTCAACTGAACTTTGCACCAGGATTGACCTGCCAGATTGCCCCATCTCATGAATTTATCTCAATTCTGTAACTATTAACTCGAGGTCATCAATTCGAGAGAGCTGGACTGGTCAGGGAGGGGAAGAGGAGGCAAAGAGGTGAAGATAAGCCAGGCCTAAAGCCCTGCAGAGAGCAGAGCCCAGTGGCACTGCCAGCACCAGACCTAAAGCTGGAAGGGTTTCATGGAAACCAAGGGGCCTCATTTAATATTCTCAGAGGGTGGCCTGACATAGCATAAATCCACATTCTGTGCTTTAACAACATTTTATTTTAAGAATAATTCCGTGTTGGCTGATCTACAACGTGCAGAACATGTTATGGTTTTTTTAGTACTTACAGAGAGATTACAGAAGCCTGATCCATAGTGACAGTCCCACCAGGTGTACCTTCATCCTGGGGCTCTTGGGACCTCTCCATGTCGGTTAAGTTCCAAGAGTTTTATTTTTCTTTGCAGGATTGGTGGGAGCAGGCTCTGAATTGGGAAGTGGATCCTGCTCTGATCTCCACTGGAATGATGCAGCAGGCTGGGGAAGAGCCCTGGTTAAGTGCCTGGTGAGTTTTCCCTCTGGGAATGTCTGTGAGAAGACTGGGAAGTCTGCTCTGATATCTCAATTTACAGGAGTGACACCAAACCTCTCCTTATACAATCCTTCATTTTGTATTCACCTTTAAACAAAGGTATTGACATTAAATTGGTCACTCCATTGTTTAAAGAAGGGAGTTTTAATGAGTGTTACCTTAGTTCTGCAGGGCTCTAGCCTTTAAATAAAAAGAATCTCTTTTACTCATCATTTATCTGCAATGAATATTTAATGTAGTCCTGCTGCCTAAGGAAGAATTTGTATGAAAGGGATGAAAAGAAACATTTATTTTAAAAAACCAAGATATTTACTCCTCAAAGCTGAGTCACTGAATTTATGGCCTAAGAAGTTGTCTCAAAGACACAAATGTCTTTAGTTTATTTTTTATGTTGAATCACAAACAATTTTGAGTGGCAGGGTGACTGTTTGCACAGGCAGGGAGCTTTTATAAATGTGCAGCCAGGATGTTCTGCAGCTCCATTGCTGTCTGGGAAGAATATCCAATACAGGAATAAACCAGATTTCTCACACAATTCTTTCTGACCCCAGTTCTGCATCCCCAGGTGCTGAGGGCAGCACAGCTCAGTGCCCCAGACCTGACTGGGGCTAATTCAGTGCTGAGAATTTAATGCTGCTCAGTGCCTGTGGTGTCAAGGCTGGAATTCCAATCTGCACTGGATTCAGAGCTTTCCTTGGGATTTTTTGCTTGAAAAGTGCTCTGGAAGCATTGATATAATTTCTTTTCATTTTTCCAAGCAGCCTGCCTGCTTTCAGCACCACAGCTGTTCCCAGGGCATAGCTGCCACCTGAAGGAGTAACTCTGGGCTGGAATATCAAATGGGGAGCTGTGGAATAAATTGAAATGTCAGACTGGAAGAAGAACAATTTTGCCTGGGAAACTCATGGCATTGCTAAGAATACCAAGGAAACTCTGCTACATCTAAGTAGATTTGTTCAGACCTGGGGCTGCAGAAATAACATTGATTAGCTTGGCAAATGTTTTGTGGTTGGATCCACAGAAATCCAGAGCTGCTTTGCCAACACCCTCCTGCAGAATCATGGAATTACTGAGGGGAACAGGGAGCAGAGACATGGAAATAGAAATAGCAAGGATGCAGATGTGAGGGTGTGATTTGGGTTACTGGGGCAATCAGGAGGTGTGAGAAGGAGAAGCTGAGGAAGAAGCCTGTCCTTGCAGGAAGGGGAGCTGTCTCAGCTGGACAGCCCAGGAACCAATGGAGAGCTTGGAAAACATCAGCACCTTTTGGATTCCACACTTTGCCTGTCCCAGGGATTGATTTCATACCACTGGGTGCTCTCTAAAGGGTTTTAAAGACCATTTCACTAAATTTCACTAAACTTAAGAGCATTTCACTAAATTAAGAGCATTTTGTGTCTTCAAGACACAAAGCAAAAGATTCCTGCTATGAAGAGTGCAGCTCCCAGCTCCTCAGGAATTCTTTTCCCTCTGCTGCAGTTGAGAACAGCTACATTGTGCATGTCAGGAAAGAGACTTTTCCCACCTGTCCTAGTGAGGAATGCTTGAGTCATACCTGACATCCTCAATTGGCTCTGCACTGATACATAGAGATAAAAGCACAGGGGTTTGGACAGTGCTGCATCATAAATTTAAAAAGAAAAATCAGAGACAAGGGATAAACCCAGCCTGTTCCTAGTCAGCAAAACCAAGGGAAAATCCCCACTGTGGAAATGTATTTGATCCTGGATGGGGTGCTATGGACACCCTCTGTGCCCCCTTTTTCATCCAGAGGGTTTCTGACAGAAATGGGATTCCACCAGTTTTATGGCACTGCCAAGAGCTCACCCCTGCAGCTCTTCCTGCCCTCAGCTCTGGGGTGCCAGTGCCCCCACACTGGGGTGTTGGGGTCACTGCCCTGGGCTGGGCTGGGGTCCCCAGCTCTGGGTTTGTCCCCAGCTCTGAGTTTGTCCCCAGCTCTGGGTTTATTCCCAGCCCCTGTGCCAGCCCTTGTGGCTCAGCCTGTCACCCACTGCTGCCCTGGCACAGTTTACACAGGAGATAAAATCATGTCCTGGCAAGCAATAAATTCTCCCTCAGGTGGTTTAACAGCCACTCACTAAACCTCCCAGAGAGCCCAGGAGATTTGAAATAACTCCTCCAAGGGAAAGCTGACACTTTTATGGGAGCTGGTTGGTGGCTTCCTTTGCTCCTGCTCTTTGTGTTTTTTGCTGGGCTGGGTGAGGGGTGTCTGTCCTGGCTCCTGCCACCCACACACAAGAGCTGCTGTGTTCACAGCTGCTTTTTGCCTTCAATAGCTCAAAACCAAGGAGGGCATCTGCTTTATCAGGGGATCATGACCTACTGCTACAAATCTCGTACTGCTACACATGGTGAAATATACATAGACTTCTAGCCACAGCTGGCTATTTTTGCTTGTTTTATGTTATACTTCCTCTAAGAGCCAGCACAAGGACTGAAACTTCAGTAGCCAAAGAGAACTCTACTCATGGTTTTCCTTCTGTTTGGAATTTGTCACATCCTTAGCGTGACCTTTATGCAAGTCTTGAGTCATAAAGATTTTAAAATTCAGTATAAGCTAGAGGTGACAAAGTTGCCCTGCAGTAGCTGAACCAGTAGAGATTCTAAATGATACACAGAAATTATAGTTTTATAATACTTCACCAGGACCAGGCTGCTGAACTCAGTTTAGTTTTCTACAACAATCTCTAAAAATATTCGCTTACCACTCAATCAGAAATGTTTTGGTTGGGTAACTAAGTAAACACAAATACAGAACATTAATAAAGGCTTTTTCTCCCTTTTCTTTATCCACCTCTTTCCATAATTAGGCTGCCAGATTGTCTCAGAGAAATGAATTTTGGACAGATATTTCTGAGAGCTCAGTAATTGAATATTTTGAGATACTCCCCTTCAGAGGTAGCGCTAGTATTAAAAACAACACAAGCACATTTCACACAGCTTTGGGGACACTGAGCAAGGGGTTAAGGCTATGTCAATTCTTGAACAATATTTTAAAGTTGAAAGTGAACCAAGTGGCTGCCAAAAGCTCCCATGGCAGTGTCCAAAATGCCTGAATGAAGAACTACTGACACCAACGAGCACCTTCCTTGGGGATCTGTGGGATCTCCTTGGCTCTGGGGATTTGATCAGTAATGTTTGAACTCACAACTAGAACTTTTCAGCTTCCCGAAGCTCAGAGGAGTTTTGTCCCTCACAATTAACTAAGTTCATTTCCAGTTAGGGCACCTTAAAATGCCAAAATCCTGCTGTGTTATATCCCAAACCTGGGGCAGGGACCTGAACCCCCAACACTGCAGCGCTGCAGCTCTCTGGTCTCATCTAGGATTTGGGTAAAGCATTTTGGTTAATGTTTCTGGCACCTAATTCAATTCAAAGGAACAACACCAAAGAGGTTTAAGATATGAACCCTGGAGATATTGTCCCCTGGGGTGACACGGGCCCTGAGGACCCTGGGTGAGCAGCTTTGTGCAGCTGCACACTTCCCAAAGTTCAGTGTGACTCTTTGCACATCAGGAGTTCCCTTCCTTTCATTCCCTTCCTTTCATCTGCTCACTGCAGCTCTCCCAACAGAATTTCCTTCTCATCCATCAGAGTCCTTTCCATGGTATTTCTGTGGGATCCAACAAACCCACCCCGACCCCTGCCCTCACATCCCCAACTCACCCAGTGGCAGGACAATGAAGAAGGGGAGCCAGCACAGGATAAACATGCCAACCACAATTCCCAACGTCTTGGCCGCCTTCTTTTCTCTGGAAAATTTTAAAAGTTTGAAAGCTAAGGAGTTCCTGGGGTTGTGACCCTTGGATTTGGTGTTGTTCAAGGAGTCCTCGTGAACGTGCTTGTAGTGAATCCGTAAGGTCAGCTCCTTGGAGTTGGACATTTCCTTCATCACCCCAGCTTCCAGGTTCCTGGTAGTCCTTTTGGCCACCACGTAGACCCGGCAGTACATGACGAGGATGACAATTAAAGGGATGTAAAAGGAGCCCAGGGAGGAGAAGAGGGCATAGAAGGGCTCCTCGGTGATCCGGCACTCCCTGTCGTCCTGCGGGGCCGGCTCCTTCCAGCCCAGCAGAGGCCCGATGGAAATCACCATGGACAGGACCCAGACACCCAGGAGAGCTAAAATCGCCCTTCTCCTGGTGACCAGCGTGGGGTACTGCAGGGAGTACCGGACCCCGATGTACCTGTCGATGGAAATCGCACACAGGCTCAAAATAGAGGCTGTGCAGCACAGCACATCCACTGCTGCCCAGATGTCACAGAATATCCTCCCCAAAACCCAGTAGCCAAGCACTTCCAGCGTGGCAGAGAACGGCAGGACAGTGAAACTCAGCAGCAGGTCTGCTATGGCCAGGTTAATGATGAAATAGTTCGTAGGGATTCTTAAATGTCTGTTGCAAGCCACTGAGAGAATGACCAGGATATTACCTATGATAGCAAAGAGAATAAAGGCACCGAGGATCAGCCCCACAATGATCGCCCTGCTGGTGGCCAAGGCAGGTGAATCCAGGTCGCTTCCTGTCTCGTTGGAGTTGTTTGCAGAAAAATTGCCATAATTTAGTGCAGAGCCTTTGAAATATCCCGGTATTGATGTATTGGATGTATCACCAAGGTAGGTATTCATCTTAAAAATCATCCTCCATAGCAAGCTGGGGTCGCGTCCCTCGGCGAGTCAGCTCAAAGTCATCTCTGGACCCGCGAAGTGGCTGCAGAGCCGCGGGCAGCGCGGGCAGAATTCATGGTCCCGGGGAGCCGCAGCCCCGGCACGGAGAGCCCGCCCGGCCCGGGCAGCCCGGGGCAGCCGGAGGCACCCGCACGGGGCTGCTCCGGGCCCCGGCACTGCCCATCGGAGCCGCTGCCAGCCGCAGCAGCAGAGCAGCAGCAGAGCAGCAGCAGCAGAGCAGCAGCAGAGCAGCAATCCTGCCCGGAGCCGGGGGAGCTGCGCTGCTGCCGTGCCTGACACGGGGCGGGCTCTGCGCTGGCCCCGGAGCGGCCGTGCCGGAGGCGGAGGGACCCAGGGACAGAGGGACAGAGGGACAGAGGGACCGAGAGACAGAGGGACCGGGGGACAGAGGGACAGAGGGACAGAGGGACCGGGGGACAGAGGGACAGAGGGACAGAGGGACCGGGGGACAGACGGACAGAGGGAGCGGGGGACAGAGGGACNGACCGGGGGACAGAGAGACAGAGGGACAGAGGGACCGGGGGACAGAGGGACAGAGGGACAGAGGGACAGAGGGACCGGGGGACAGAAGGACAGAGGATGGCCCCGGGTCCCTGCGCGGCTCCGCCGTGCGGGGCAGTGCGGTGACCCTGCGGTGGCAGTGCGGTGACCGTCGGTGGCTGGGCTGTGACAGTGCGGGGACGGTGCACTGGCGGTGGCGGTGGCGGTGCGGGGACAGCGCGGGGACTGTCAGTGGCTGTGCGGTGGCGGTGCAGGGACTGTCTGTGACAGTGCCCTGTCAGTGCGGGGACCCTGCGGTGGCTGTGCGGGGACAACAGTGAGGGGACAGCAGTGGGGACAGCAGTAGGGATAGCAGTGAGTGAGGGGACAGCAGTGGGGACAGCAGTAGGGATAGCAGTGAGTGAGGGGACAGCAGTGGGGACAGCAGTGAGTGAGGGGACAGCAGTGGGGACAGCAGGGGACAGCAGCGAGGCGACAGCACTAGACGGCAATGCCGGCCCGGTGACACCGGGGGAACATCACGATCTAACTCGGCGTTGGCCAGAGGACCCTGCAGTGTGAACCTGCAAAAAACCATTTGTATTATCTGAGAAAGAATATTCTTGGTGGGACGTGGTGAAAAAAGCAGCCTTGGGCCAGAATGATCTGTTACCCTTTTGCCCGTTAAGGAAATACATTGAAGTTTATTTTGTGAGTCACATATCATTTTAGAGAGCTAATCATCTCCTAAGGACAAATAGCTTGGATCCAAAAATCCCTGGTTTATTTGTACTATTCATTATTCGGTATTGCTATTCAATATTCAACGATGGCATCAAGTTTGTTTCTAATTAAGAATCTGATAATAAAATAAAATTGTAACAGAGCAGCAAAATCCTGATGCTGTTCTGCACTCCTGTACCAGGCACATCTGTGGCTTCACCTCCTCTTTTCCACCTCTGTAACTTTCCCAGGCAGAGTTAATTGTGAACCCCAGCCCTGAGCAGAGCTGAGCACCCCCACCCGCAGCCCAAGGGAAGGCAGAGACAAGGATTTGCTTTGGGGAATACTTTACCTTTACTCTGATGTTGAAGTATCTTCCTGACTCTTTGCTCGGGGCTCTGAGGTCACAGATGTTGTTAACTCATCGTGGCTCTGGGAAGAGTCATCCTCTTACAGTAGCCTATAAAGCAAAATATAAGCAATGATTTATTCTGTAGATAACAGCCGTTCATGCCGAAAGCGGTTCCTTGGTTTCTTCATCTTGTGAAGCTTTGGGGAGAAATCTCAGATCTTTAGAACTCAGTGCCATGAAAAACAACAAGTGAGAGATTTGCTGAACATAAAACTGCCAGAATCCTGTTCTCAACTTTCTGTCATCAGATTACGTCCCCCAGCTGTTGTCTGCTGTACTCTGGGTTACTCTATATTGATTTTCCTGTTACAAAATGTACTGTGTTTAAAATAAAATCTTCATATTTAATAGAGCAGCTATGGCTGAGAGTTGCAGCTGACTGCTGATTTTGAGGACAAACCTTGCAAACAAAAGTGGAATTTTAGTCAGGGAGTGCATGGCAGATGTTGGTGTGGTGTTCCCAGCAGCAGGGCTGTGGCAAAGGTTTGTTGTTCAGAAACTTCCCTTTGAAACGCTCACAGGAATGACAGGATAATGCCACAGAGTCACTGAAGGGAAGAGGAACAAACACTGGATTTATGAGCTTCACCTCAGCTCTTCTGCCCTGCCGTGTCCACGGCAGAGTTTTCAGTGCTGGAAAGGCAGGCAGCAGCTGGGACTTGGGCCCTTCACCCTTCACACTTCCAGCTCCTCTGGGCTCCACTCTCAGCTGTGTCTGTGATTTCTGACCGTGTTTCTGTGCCTTGTCTGTGAATTCCTCAGGCTGGGGGCTCTGTCCTGGGGCCACAGCTCTGCCCTGGTACCACCCAGTGCAGTCCTGGTGGCACAGAGGGCAAGCAGTCACTGCAGCCTCCCTCTCCTGGGGGCTGAGCTACACCCCTTAAAATAGTTAGATTAGATCATTAGATCAGACATAACCCTGTTACAGCCTTTGGCACGTGAGAAAATTTGATCAGTGCAGAACGTGGATAAGAAAAGCTCTGAGAGGGTGTGAACTGCCCCGCTCCAGTTCTCAGCTGGCATCGTGTGGGACATGCCCGGCCTGCCAAGGGTGACAGAGTGGCCTGAAACTGCTGCCCGGCCTTGGGCACACTCCAACCAGACTTTGTAGTCCCAAGGAACCAGATCTTTCAACAGCCTTTCAGCAGCCACTTCCAGGAGTCAGCTGGTTCCAGGACACGGTGCCCAGAGCAGAGGAGAGGGCAGAGGGGAGGGAACAGATCCTGACTGCTCATGTTTGGACTCAAACATTTGCTCAGTACTGGGACCAGTCTGCTTCCCTTCCTGGTGCTGCTTTCTGTGCCCCTCTGGAGGAAAGAACAGACAGAAAAATCCCATTCCAGGGGCCAAAGGAAGACAAAGCTGTGGCTCATCTCCCACAGCCCCTGGAGGAGTCAGGTGTGTTCTCACAGCCCTGCTCACCAAGCATGCAGAAACAAACCCTGGATAATCACGAGCCTGAGCTGGTGAATGGTCACAGATTGCTCTGAGATCTTCAGCAGCAGGTGCTGTAAAAGAACCAAATGTATTGAAACTCAGACACCAGCAGTAACTCTTTTCCTGCCTGGGGTGAGGATGGAATAGGCACTGTGAGAAAAGGGGACTCTTTCTGCCACAGGTTTGAGGTGGCACTTGGAGCCAGTCAAAGACACCTGCTCAGAAGTGCAGATAGGATCCATGGCAGAGTTCCTTTCATCCAGATGAATCACAGTGTTCCATGAGAAAGTGAATTTAATAACCCAAAGATTCTAGTCAATTATAGCTCAATAATGCTCCCGGAGTCGTTTTTCAATGACTCCTTCATTGAGAGAGGAGCCCTTTAGCACAGCTCAGCTTTGGAAGGGGCTGTGTTCCTTCTCCTCATTTGCAAATGTTAAAACATATGCTGGCATTTGGATCTGATTGTGAGACACAGCAGAGACACTCCCAGAGCACTTTTGCAGCACTGCTCCTAATTGGGATGGGGATGAGCTGATCCAGGAGTTCAGTGGGAATATCTCCATATGGTGTTATACAACCCCTCTTGAGCTTTTCCATCTCACTGCTCTGCTCTTTTCTCTGATATTAGAGCATTACCAAGAAGGGGAAGGAGGAGCTGGCCTTGGGGAAGGTTTTTGGTGTGACTGTGGGTGGGTGTTTAGATTCCTGTGATGAAGAATTGTATCTGCAGCTCTGAGAACGTGTGAGTGTTTGGCTCTAGATTGTGTTCAAAACAGAGCTTCTCTGTAGGGAGGTCCTTAAAACTATATTGATAAAAAGATGAAATTTGTCTGCTTTTGATAGAAACTTCAGTGTTAGCTACAAAGCTGCACTTAATTATTGCTTGTCTAATTAATTACAGTGGATAATGTTGGTACTGTACCTTTGCAGAGCTAGTACAAGGCTCCTTCCTCAAGTCTTTCTTCTGGAAATCACTAAAAATCACACAGTGTCATCCACAAAATGTATTTCCTTCATTTCCATTCTTTCTGAAGGGCAGAACTTTTTCCTTCACAGAAAACCTCTTTATCTCGGCCAGAATTATAAAAACTTCCCACAGACATTGGAAATACACTGGATTATGGTTTCCTTACCTTTTGTGATTAACAAGGAACACATTTCCTTGGCACACACAAACCCTGAACCCCAAGAAAGGGAATTTCCATGATGAGAAGAGAAAAAACACATTTAAAATGCTAATTTGCAGTTGTCCAATGGTGATATTTAGAGCCTTGTGGGTTTATTTTCAGAGTAAGGGAAATATCTCTGAGGTTTGTATTAACAGCCAAGGTTATTAGCTGGAACTTGCCAAAACAGGATTGCACACACTTGCAATTTGGAATAATCTTTTTTCTGTAGTTATTTGGCGCTTGTCATTTTAATATAAATAGGATTTCAAGAGCATTTTTGGGTAGAATTAACTAAAATACAATTATTTTCATGCTGCCACTGGCTCCTAAATCCCCTCCCAGACTTAGGTTTTGCAGCCCCATTGCCCACACCAAACTGTGCTTTTTCTCACTGTGCATTTCTGTCAGGACTGTGCTGGAGACTCCCAGAATTTATCAGCAATTTCCCAGTTATTGATGGAGGCCTTATCTCAGAGGCTTCGTGAGGGTGATGCCAGCAAAGGACTGAGCATTTGGGTGGGGTGGGAAAATCAGTGTTTGGAAAAGTCAGTCCCTGCCTTAGGAGAGGGGAGGAGCAGGAGCAGGAGCAGGAGCAGGAGCAGGAGCAGGGAGGTCCTGCCTGTCCTCTGCACCTTGAAGCTGCTGCTGTCCTGCTGTGCCAGTGGCACCTCCTGGCAGAGGAGCTGCAAATCCCTCCCAAAGCTCTGCCTGACTGCCCTGAGGAAAGAGGATTTCTGCCTGATCCCACGTGGAGAGCATCCAAACCCCAGGAACTCTCTGACTCTGCAATCTTTCAGAGTTTAAATTCAAATTTCAGGGAAATTTAAGGGAATCAGGAGAGGGAAAACAACTGAATTCTGGTGGAGAGGCAGGAGGGGACACCAGGCTGTCCTGGAAGGATCCTTTCCTTTGCTCCACATTTCAGCTGTTTCAGAACTTGCCTCTTTTGGGATGGAATTATAATGGAATAAACTTGAGGTTTTAATCTCTCTGTTCTAGATCTGAGAAATTCAAACTAATACAGATTGCCAAGTATTTTTTAAAAAAGCTGGGTATATTTATTTACATTTAATAAGTGAAATTTCATTGAAAATATTTAACATGAGATTAAAAGGGCAGGAATTGAATGCTGGAAATAGAAAACCATTCTAAACACAGCACAAAGCTCCTGTTACTCACTGGCATAAACCAATGTTGTGCCAAGGGCTGAGCAAGATTAGGAGCAGCTCAGAGGTTTTTGTGGCTCATGAAACAAGCCCTGATAAAGTGGCTGAGGTGACCACAGTGCTACAAATCTCCACACCTCAGGAAATAAACTTGGAGGCAAAGTCAGGCTGGATAAAGCTCCTCATGCTGTCACAAGTAATTAATCTCATTTCTGTGCCTCCTTCTCAGTAATTTCTTCACTCTAAGAACGAGGTACCCAGCCCAGAGGAATATTTGTAACACAACAGAAATGGGGCTGGAAAGGGATTTTTCAGCGATATCTTGGCTGAGTGGGAATTTTGCTGCCTTGAGAGTTTTCACCTTCATCTTTAAGTTCCACAAGACCTCAGAAACTTCTGGAAACTCCTGTGCACCAGGATTATTTCTGTACCAATGACAGCCCCCCCTTTGTTTTCAAATACCCAGATGATTTATTCTGCCTGTAAGAGGTCACAGCAACTTGGTGCCCAAAGTCCTGGGACTTTTAAATTTTAATTTTCATTTTCCAGGTTGGACATTTGTGTG
Source organism: Peucedramus taeniatus (assembly GCA_013400575.1). NCBI lineage: Eukaryota > Metazoa > Chordata > Aves > Passeriformes > Fringillidae > Peucedramus > Peucedramus taeniatus. The sequence continues at coordinate 125,171 of WBNO01018677.1, forward strand.
AAAGACTAATGTTTCCTTTAAAAAAAAAAAACTAATATAAACTTATTTTCCACCTCTCTCCACACCACTAAGCTCTGGTCATGGTGTGCACAGTCCTTAATTTCAGCTTTATGACATTTAGAACTTGCAATTGCAGCATAAATATCTTATTGCCAGTGAGTGGCTGGGCCTCACTGCTGCTGAACACTGAAATTCATCTTCCAGGGTGATCTACAACCCCATTCTGATGTTTTGCATTGATGAAAATGTCTGGGAGAGGCAGGGACTGACTTTTATATTTGCAATAACACAGGCCTTAAAATATGGGCCAAGATCTTAGTTCAGTGAAACTGATGTCAATCCATCATCTCATTTATCTGTTCCTTTTAATAAATCTGTATTTAAATCTATTTCAGGGTATCTTTATTGGAATTAAGCAGTTTTTCTAACCTTGAAGCATTTTTGACATCTAGTTTTGTTAAAATATGGGCATCTCTGAGAAGGAAGTCTAAACTCCCTGTCTTGCTGCTTCCCTGAGAAGCTGGAAATTTGTATTCCTCCTCCCTAGCTCAATAATTACCCAGTCATTCCTTTGCTGAACTCCTTGCAGCAAAAATAATAATGCTAAAGGGCAGAATTCCTTGGAGAAGGATTGCAAATGGACAGAGAGCTGCTTTTGGTGCAGGGTTGAAAACATCAGGATAATAAGGCAGCAAAGGACAAAGAGGAGCTCTTTGCTCCACAGGAAGGGAATGAAAGGAAGAACTTTTGGGAAAATAAAGCAGAAAGAACCAGGACGGTGACTTCTGTCAGATCTTCAAATGGGCCAGTCCTTAAAGCTGTACATCCAGCTGGAGAGGGAATTTTGCACAATCCCAAAGTCTGGAACTTGCTGAGAGAAAATGTTTCTTTTGCGGCTTTTCTTCTAAGGGAATCTGGACCCTCCTGTTAAGGAGTGAACCAAAATATTCCCTTTTCTCATTATTAACACTCAGCTTGTGAGCCAGGGGTTGAAGTGCTGCTGCTTCTCCTCCTTCACAGCAGAGTTTGAATGCACAAACACCTCATCACTCTTTAAATTATGCATTAGTGGTTTCACACTCCTCAGAGCAAATTAAAGAAGCATGTGCTACTCCATCTTTTAGAGATGAGTGTAAGAGACAAATCAAGGAATTTTTCCTTTTAAATTCAAAATTGAAATGAATTTTTCAGTGTTACCCAGTGCATCAGTTGAACTCTCAGTAGCCAGAACACAAACTAAAGGTGGAACTGTGAGAGCTTTGAAGAAAAGAATTAGAGTTTGGCTTGTATTTTCTGTTAGATGAACACTGAACTCCTCTTTGAATTAATGTTAAATATTCATGAGTCTGTTATTTTTTCCATATTTTGTTCTTGTGAGAAGCCATAAAAATCTATAAGCAGTCTTTATTTCTCCAGAGAAAAATTAGGTGAGAGAAAACATCTGTTTCTCTCTTTTCCCTGTCAAGATTTGGAATAATTATATCACCGATTTAAGCAAGTGGGAAAGACCTAATTCTATTTAATTCTGATTAAATGTGCATTAGGTATGAAAGCAAACTGCATTGTGCATTGAGTGATAGTGGAGGGCAGCAGGGGAACAATGGGAACGTTTATTTGGTGGAACTGAACTGGTCCCTGCTGCTCCTCATATTCCTGAGCTTTGCCAGGGGCAGCTGGGGGATGTGGCTGCTGCTTTTCCAAGGGGGAGCAGGAGAGGGTCTGGAATCACAAGGGGCTCATCCAGGGAAATCCTGGAGTTGGAAAACACAGAGCACCTTTGCAGCTCTGGCTGGGAGGATTTGCCTGCTCTGGGAGCTCATTTGGGTTCTGGAGCTCCTGGGGCTGGGCTGAGGTGGTCCCCGAGCTGCAGGGACTGCGTGGGGCAGGAGCAGCTCCCAATGCTCCCAAACACAGCTCTGGATTTGGCATTTCCCACAGACACACGGGGCTGCGATCCAGGCACACCAGGGCAGGGCCTTTTCCTGAAAAGGTTTCCTGTAACCTCCTGAGTGTCCACTCTGGAAGTGTTTTCCAAGAACAAAGCCCAGCGGTGCTGCAGCTGCTCCAGGCCTTTGCCTAATGGAGATAATGAGGAGGATTTCATTGGAATTTACTTTTTTTTTTACACTGCAAGAGATATTCTTGAAAGTGTCAGAAGTCACCATGAGTCAGGAGTGAAAGTGAGCTGAAGGCAGCAGCTCTGATCCATCAGGAATGGTTTCCTTTCAGGGAGTGTTTGCAGGATCATTCCAGGAGCTGCTCCCAGCCAGCACCAGGCAGTGCCCAGCCAAGGGCACCTGTCCTGAATGAAATCCCATCATCTTCCTCATCTGGGATGCAAAGAGCTAACTGATGAGTGACTGTGCCCAGGAAAATGGCAGAGGAATACCTGAGAGCTCTGTGAGTGCAGCTGTGCATGGATCTGCTGGGAGCACTGAGGGACCATCCATGGGAGGCTCTGGAAAAGCTGGATGCACCCATGGATGCACTGCAGTCTGTAAAGGCTGAGACATCAGCAGCACCCTCATGGTTTTAGATACTGCCAACGATTTCTGGTCCCTGTGGTTTTTAATTCTATCAAATACACGTTTTCAAACAAATAGGAGATTGTCCTTTAGGAATAATCTGTGGAAGAGCTGAGATGTGGGGGGTGTTTGTGTAATTTGTGTTCCCACCAGTCAGTGCTTGAGCAGACCTGGTCCATTCCAAGCCCATTAGTTGGTATTTGCTGTAATTAAGAGTGACACTGGTGACTCCAGCACCACACATTTCCTTCAGGAGCAGCAACCCGGGCAGGCACTGCCTGCTCCAAGTCAGTGATGCCAGATGAAGTCACTGCACTTGTCAGTCACTCTGGCACCACTCTCCTGATTAGAAACTTGTCCTTTTTGGGTACAAACCACCCAACAGCTCTGAGCCTTAGAGACATTTGGTTGTAACCAGAAACTGCTCCAGTAGTTGGTAAAAAAGTCCTCACCTTTAAGGGCATCTGAGGAAAGAGCTTCCTGACCTACATCTGCCAAGAATGCAGCCCCAGCTCCACTCCTCCCAACCCTCTGGAATGAGGGGGAACATTTGCCCGTGATGAAGATAATGGCAGAAAATATGTATGAGAATGAGTCACTGAGATTTTTGTTCAGAGTGCAACATCCAGCATCCCCAGAGACTGTTATTTATAGCCTGAGCAAACTCTACAGAGTTGCAGGAGGACAAATGAAAGTGTAGGAGAAGCTGAAGTCATGAGTAATGATAACTCCAACAGGCTCTTTTCATCACACATTAAGTGAGCACATCATGGTAGTAAATCTGCAAAAGAGCTCAGACAGTTTTATCTCTGTGGAGCCCTGAAAGACTTTTTGGAAAACACGTTGGAGTAAAGGTTTCATTTCATGGTTGCCTCTAGTAGATATCTAGAATAGAAACAACTGCAGATCTGGAGAATATTCAGAATAATTAGCATGGTCTGCATCTCATCCTCAGTGCTGCCCCCTCAGGGTGTGGTATTGCCATCAATGAAATATATTCATATACGAAATATATTCAGGGACACAAGGTGTTCACAATTGCAAGAATACAATCAGAGTTCATGTAATAGGTTTGTTTTTGTTATCCTAACTGTGACCATAAGTGACTGCAGCCGGAAAAGAGATCCTGGACTTCTCCAGAGCTGCTGGAGGAGGGACAAGCTCCTGTCAGGTGTGATTTGTAATGAAAACAAGCCCCCAGGATTGATGTGAGTGCTTCCCTGTGTCTGTGTGCAGCAGGAAGGCACCACCAAGGTACCAGCAGGGCAGGTGCATGGAGAATATCCCAAATGCCAGCACGTTCCCCAGCCTGGCACTGGGATCTCCTCTGCTCCCCCTGCTCTGGCTGTGGGACTCAGCCCTGCTCCTGGGTGAGTCCCACACCTCTGTCCTTGTCACTGATCCACTGGCTCTTGCTTCCTTCCCAAAAGCTTCCAGCTCAGCTCAATGAAACAGTCCAGGTCCCTGATGCCCCCAGGCTGGAGTTCTCCAGACATTGTTTCACTGGTGTTTTACCCTCCCATGACTCCTGGCTTCTCCCTGACTTCAGTCAAGTCCTGCCTGCTTTAACCCAGCTGTGATTTACATTTGATGAGGAGACTGAGGCTGCAACTCTCAGCTTGAGCACTGCTCTTCCTGCAGATTTCTGCCTCTGATTCATCGCTCTCCTCACTTATTATTCCGACGTTTATGGATTGAGTAATGGGCACGATGGGTTTTTACTGAGAGGAGCTCTCAGCAGACTTACAGCACATATTTTGACAGGGGGATGGATGTTCTGGGTTACATCTAATAGCAATTTAATGAATATTTTATTAAAATAAACTTAGTTAATGTTTTGTGGCTGCGTGGAGCAGTAACTGCCGACAAATCTGTGGTCAGGAAAGCTTCAAGCTCATGGCAAATTTCCTGTTCCTAGCGCAGGATCTTCTTTCTCAGCACCACAAGGCCAGAGGAACACATATGCTGCTAAATGCTTGTTCTACGAGTGAGAATGAGTACACCATTGTGAGGAAAAACATTTGGTTTCTACTGTTGATCAGTGAAATTTCAGCACGATGAAATCCTGTGCTGGTGCCAAGACAGTGTCTGAGACAAGTGGAAAAGTTTCCAAGCTTTGAGACTTTGAGAAAATTCCACAAATTAAACCCCACATCCCAGTTTAGTGGGGATGCAGGACTGCACTTTGGGGAGAGGGGGAATTTTTCTTCCTGAGCATGGGCTTGGCATCCAAGTGTCTCCAGCCCAGGTTAGAGAAGCTTTCTTGCAAATCAATGTATTTTTAAAAGGTTTTCTCACACTTCCCAGTTTGCACACAAGGTTTGACACTAACAAGATGAAAAGCCCTTGCACCTTTCCACCTCACAGGCAGTTCTGATCTGGCTGTGTTACTATCAGTAAACCCCCCACAAATTCCCTCAAAGTGACACTTAAAATTAACAGGAGAATATCGGCAGGGTGATAAACACAGACAAAAGCAGAGGTTCCAAGGAGGAATGAATTAAGGAGGGTGAGGTGGGATGAGTTTTCCCTTTGATGGATCTGTGTCTCATCTGCAGTTCCAGCAGTCACAGTGGGAGTTTTCACTCTGTCATAATTATGTGGCAGCAATCACATTTTCTTTTAGCATAAACCTTCATCTCCTTCAATTTTCAAGTATTCGATGTTAAACTGAGGAAAGCCAGGTTACTAATTAGGACTTGGAGTCAGTCCTGGGAACAAATCTGTAGCTCAAAGAAGTTGTTTGCAGCTGTGATGAAAATCCCCACATTTCTCCCTACTCCAGTTTAGTGGATATCAGGATTTTCAGAGTCACAGCATCCCTGTCAAAGGGAGTGAGGTGAAGCTCTGGGGTGTGAGAACCTCCTCGTGCTCTGTGCTCACTGCAGAGCAAACGGAGAGAAGGGGCCAGGAGGGAGAGCAAGGAATGGGATTCTCCTCCCCAGGGAACAAGAGCCCGAGGAGATGATGCCTTCAGTTTGAGCTTTCATGTTTTCCAGACTCTGTACTGCACTGGTCCATAACTCTGAACTCCATTTCAAGTGTCAGCAGTTCTCCTCACAGCTCAGGCACACAGAACAATCCTTCTCCAGCCCCAGAACCAAGGACACCGCTGCAGCTTCAGCCCCAAAAAGTGGAAACAGCAGGGAATTGAGGAGAGCAAACTGGGAGGATGGGACTGCATCACCTGGAGCTGGAATTGGGCAATTGACCCCAATATGGAAATGGAGCCAAACTTATCCAAGTGTGAGAACTCGTGACCAGGAGTCCATCTGGGGTGGAGCCACGGCCGGGCTCTTGCACTGCCCAAGGTGTGTCCTGTGAAGGGCTTTTAATAAATCCCTGCTTTATTCTTTAACTCTGCCCAGCTCTGTCCCAGGCAGCCTCTGGAGGTGTCAGAGAGGGCTCAGAGCAGCCACAGGCTGCCCTTCCCACCTGCAGCTTCACATCTTCAAAACAGTGTGGAGGGGATTTTAGCCAATGTTTGCACATGGAGCACAAGGAAAATGGGAAATGAGGATGTGGTGGCAAACCCTGGAAGGGAAAAGCAGAGCTTGGGAAGGCTCCAAACCCTCCTGGCTCACCCCCCAGCCCAGCAGGTGGGGATTAAGAAAGATTTGCCTCAAATTCACCCCACTGGAGGAGCCACCTGAGAGTCTGGCACCTGAGGTTGTGGGCAGGGTGGGTGAGTCTCCTCATGGGGAAGGGTAAGTCTTGATTCCTTTTGATTTGGGTAGGAAAATCATCCTAGCAGAACTTCACTATGTAAAGATTTTTGAGTATTTTTATTAAAGAAGTCTTACCATAAAAATTAGCTTTAATTTTGTCTAGCATAAGGAAAGAAATGCCACCACATCCCCCTTTCTCAAGGAACCATCCATTGTGTTTAATTTCAGAGCAGTTTTACATGCCAGCAACAGGAATTTAATTACTATCTCCTTTTCTAATTAATTTCAATAACTTTAATTATAATTTTCTGCAATGGTCAATGCTTTGGACACTTCATATAATTATAAGGAATTGCTATGTGATTTTGCATTAATGAATACTCACTGGTTACAAGAATCTCAATATCTCTTATTATTAAAATGTTCCAGAATCAAATTCAGTGATAGCTTAAAGCTGGGTTGCAGAGCCATCATTTTTCAGGTGATTGAAGAAATGAGAAGTTCCTGTTGTTTTCCAGCTCCATCTCTGTTGCAGCAGGAGATGGACAGCTCAGGAGTCAGTTTTGCTCAGTGAAATGGAAAACATGAAAACACTAACCCAGAAATTAATTAGAAATGGGCTGAGACACAAGAATGAGCCTTGAATTTTAAACATATTAAACTGGAGGGAACGAATAGTTCCTCTTCATCTTGTGGGTTCAGATAAAGGGGGGAGGGAACAGGGCAGAGAGGAGCTGAAGTTTGAGCAGCACTCACAGGAGGGGCTTGGCTCAGACCCCAGTGTTTATTTGTGAACAGAAGCAATAATTGATGTTTCTCCAGCTGCACAACTGCTCTGCATCTGTTATAAAGTCAGGGCAGCACAGCAAAGATTTTGGTACTTACGGGTCCATAAATCCACTTAGGATAATTCTTGAGGTACCATTTGCTGCTTTGCTCTTGGTGCTTTGAAGTGACCAAAAAATAAATTTACAAAGAGCACTGAAATGGCAAAGTGAGGCTGTGACAGCCTCTGGAAGTTGCTGGGGTTTGTTTTGGGGTGTGGGGTTTATTTGTTTTGTTTGAATGGAATGATCCTTTGGGTAGATTTGCTTACCTCAGTCCCCAGGCTCAGCTCTGTCTCCTGGACATTGTGGTGGGGAAGTCTGGGTTGTTTAAAATCCAGAAATAAGGAAAAAGAGGCAAATTTTGTCAAACTGCAAAAAGAAGGAGGAACAAGGCTGGGAAGGGCAGTGAAAACTGAGGTTCTCAGAGATTCCTCCTTAGGATTTTGTTTGGGAATTGTGAAAAAGGTGCTCCTCATGCTGACCTCCAGAAGCAGGGCTGGATAAGCAGAGCTGCAATTTTCTTTTGGGAAATCATGAGGGAGCTTTGATCCCCCTCTCCCAAAGCACTTTGGCTTTTAATCGTGGTTCCATGAACAAAGAGCTGCTCTGATTGATGCCAATTGTGACTGCAAATAGACCTGACCTAAGTCAGACATGGTTTTGTGAAAAAGAAAGGTCTGTGCTACAAGAAAATGCTTATAAATCGGAATTTATTTTTTTGTCTAACAGCAAAGACTTTCTAACAACAGTAAATATTGGCTGTGTGGCTCTGAAGAGTTTCCCCTGTGGTTGTTTTTCAATCACTCAGGAGCTCAGCTGGCTGCACCAGATCCCACAGAGAACTTGTTGGCATCTTGTGCTTGGGTTTATGGCTCCCTCACGTCAGTCAGTCTCCAGTTTTCCCAAGTTTTAGTGGAATACCAACAAAATATGTCTGAAACTGAGTTTGGCACACACAGTGAAAGGGTGTGAGAACAAGGTTATGTTTTCATGAGAACAAGTGTTCTGTTATGAAGTGGAGATAAATAATGAGGACAAACATTGCATTAAAAAAAAAAAAAGAAGAATTTAATGAGCTGGAATTGTGGTCAGTCTCAGGAAAAGCTCTTTTTTTTTTTCTCCAGTTTTTTTTTTTTTTTTTAAATATATATTTTATTAATTGCTGGTAAATGACTACTTGAAATCATTGCCCAAATTTATATCTGACATCTTACATGGAAGTATTGATTCAACATTTGGTGAGTCACATTCTGCACTTTGCTTAAAATAGAATTCAGGTTGATATGGAAATTTACAGCCAATTTCCAGCCAGAATGGTTGTTCTTTCTTATAAAACATGCTGATTATAATTACAGACATGTATTTATACAGCCATGATCCACATTCTTCCTGATGAGCAGGGAGGTGAACATTCCATTCATGGAAACTCCATTATAGCAACTTTTCCCATTCCATTCTCAAGTGCTTGGTCACAAGAGTTTTCAGGGAGGAGAAATTCCCCCATCCCTGCCTGGATTCCACTTTCTGGGACAGGGAATGTTGGACCTGGCATGGTTCTGGCCCAGGAGGATCTGCCCTCCAGGGTGAAATGCTGGAGCTGGTTGCAATTCCAATTCTCTGACCAGGAAATGCTGTCCCTATGCTCTGGGCTGGAGCAAAAATGGAGCAAAAATGGAGCAAATGAGAGCCCAGTTGTGGTCTCTGAAATGGGAGGGAGATTCCCTTTGGAGAGGTCAGCTCTGGGTTCTGTCACCTCAGGAGGTGTTTGGGGGGCAGCCCCCAGGGTGTCCTGCTGTTCCTCCTGTTTGATCCCTGCCCAGGGGTCTGAGCAGGGCCCTCAGCTGTTCCAGAGAATCCTGGAATCTCCTGAGCTGGGGGGGATCCCCAGGGGTCATCGAGTCCTGGCCCTGCCCCAGAATCCCACCCTGTCCATCCCTGGAGTGGTGCCCAAACCCTCCTGGAGCTCTGGCACCTCGGGGCCGTGCCGCACCTGGGGAGCCTGGGCAGTGCCAGCACCCTCTGAGGGAAAAACCTTTCCCTGAAATCCAGCTGAAATGTTGGGATGGAGTTCAGGGAAATTTTCTCCATTTTTGCTTCAAACCAGAGCATAAGAACAGCATCTGCTGCTGCTAGAATTGGAATTGCAACAAGCTCCAGCATTTCCCCCTGGAGGGCAGATCCTCCTGGGCCAGGATGAGCTGCAGGTCCAACATTCCCTGTCCCAGAAAGTGGGATCCAGGCAGGAATGGGGGACTTTCTCCTCCCTGAAAAGTCCAACACCAGCACAGCTCCAGCCCCTCCCTGGGCCCTGTCCTGTCCTGGGGAGAGGGCAGGAGCTGCCCCTCGGGAGATGCTGCTCCTCTCTCTGTAAACATCTCAGAGATTTGCAGCTCCACTGGGCAGAAGCACAACTGGACCATGGAATGCGACCTCCAGCCCAGCCACAGAAACTCCTCCTGCTTCAGCTCATCCCCTGAACAATAAACCCCTTGATTTACAGCCCTGAGGAGCACACACAGCACACTCTGGGTTAGGGAAAGCATCTGTGGGGCTGGTTTATTTGAGGGAAGGGTTTATGGAGCCTGCTCACACTTCTGCCTCCTCCCAGCCACCCTCTGGCTCGTGGAGAGGCAGAAATTTGGCACAAACCCTCCTGGTGCACTGCAAAACCAGCACTCAGGGCAGGAAATTCCCTTCAGCTCAGAGGGTGATGGGCTTTAGCACCAGCCCTCCCTGCAGAAGGACATGAACAGCTCTCAAAACCTGGGGATTTAACACCAGAGGAGAAATTCAAAGCTGTTGAGGAAGAAAATCTGCTCCAGCCACAGTGAAATCCTGTACTGATCTCAGCTTGCTCCACAGCAGAGCCCTGGCACGGGGCAGGGCTGTAATTGCACACTGCAGTCAGTGAAAGGCCATCTCAGCACTGAGGCAAGCTGATCATTTGCTTTTTCAGATAAATATAGATATTTTGGCCAAATGAAGATTTTTCTCATCATTCATGAATTTACAGTATTTGAGCAAAGGGATGGAATGTCCTGACAAGGATACAGTTTCATAAATAACCCTCTTGACGTGGATGAAGTGAACATTTTTTGAGGTTTGGGGTAGCAGGGAATTTATTTGCTTGTTTTAAGGCAACCAGGTCTTTTATCTTCCCTCTTACCAATGGGTAGAATATTTCTGTTGGCTTCTCTGCTCTTTTCCTCTTCCAAGCAAGCATTCCACAAAGCATTTCCACACCTCTGGCTGTAGGTGAGGGCTTCCAGAATGCTGTAGGATTTAATTGCAGAAAGGCAGATAATGAACTGATAATGAAATGAAACAGGGAATACACCCTGAGCTGGAATTATGATCTATAATAACTCAGTATCTTTGTGCTGTAAATCTCTATCTGCAATACACACAGAAATTTGCCATGGATGAAGGAGCCTGAGAGGGTTCTTTAGCACAGGGAGATTTTTTTTTCTGTTAAAGCAGTGACAGTCTCAGAGGCACAGAGACAAAACAAAGATTTGCAGTGGAGGAGCTGCACTGAACTGAAATTCCTCTGTTCTGCTCATGTTGTTGTGCTCTCCTGCCTTCCCCATCCCTCCCAGCTGTCTCCAGTGACACTTTGCAATTCTTTTCCTGCTCTTTGATTGGTTTTTTTGGATTGTCTGAGGCGATTGCTTGAATTCTTTTTTGGCATGTGTTGTTTTTGCTTCTCAGTTGGGTTTATCTGACTTTTTTGGCTGGTAAGACACTGCTGTTTTCTCCCCAGCTATTTTTACAATGTCTGCTTCAAAAGAAGTTCTCTGGGTCTCTGTACCAGGAGCTTTCTCAGCTCCTTTTAGTGACAGAATGGTGCAAAGAACAATTTTTGAATGGCCATGTGACCATCCCAGGAGAACTAAACAGAACAAAATGTTTTAGTGAAAAGAAGTTTTTGGAATTTAATCAGCAGCTGCACACTGCAGATGAGTGAGGGGCATATTCTTTTAAGTTAATTACAGTCAAAGAGGGGCTCTGCTTCCAGCTGCAGGAGTTGGTCTGGGATTAGTGGGCAGTGGCTCTGGGCCTGGTGTCCCAGTGGTTTTTCCAGAGGGAATGTTCATCAGGAGGCAAAGCACAGCTCAGGGACTGAGCACCAAACAGCAGCAAACGGGAAATGAAACTGTGAGTTCAAACAAACAAACAGAAACCAACGAGACCCAAGGAATCAAAGAGCCCAAGCAAGCATTAAAAAAGTGTCTGTGCACAGATTGTGTGGGAGCAGCCAGAGCTTCCAGGGGAGCATTTCACACTTACTGAACAGTGCAAACTGCAGACAGAGAATTCTGCAGTCAGGGGCCCCAGGTCAGCACTGGCAGGTGCAGCCACACAGTGGCCACGGGCAGGGCCAGGAAGGTTTCCTGTGGGATGTGCTGGGGTGGGAGCTGCTTCATTCCAGCCAGGGGCTCAAACAGAGCCAGGGGCATCTGTCCCTGCTCCTCTGCACCTCTGCCATCCCCACCCTCCCTCCCAGCTGCCTCCAGGGACACTTTGCAATTCTTTTTCCCAGTCCTTGGGGTTTTTTGATTGTTTGAGGGAATTTTTTTTCGAATAAGTGTCATGGAAAGCTGCCCTCTCACTATTTGCTTCTGGTCCAATTTGCACTGAGAATTTGTGGAAATAAGGAGCTGTGGATTAACCAAAAGTGTATGAAATCTCACAGCTTCTTCAGATAAATCCTGAGCTCTTTCAGAGTCTGAGGTTAAAGTCATGAGGTCACCACTTATATGCAGTTCCAAGAACACATAACATATTTTTTCCAACCCAAATGCCTTTTTTGGTATTGCCCTTGTAAATCCTTGACAACTGGAATAACAGCAGTGTCATTTGGAGTGAGTGACAGCTGGACATAGGGGAAAGGGAGGGAAAATTTTGGTGTCACTGGCATAGAGCAGAGACAAGATGTACTTGAGTGAAGCAACTTCAGAGAAGCTGTGAGTCCCAACCACCTCCTGCAAGGCAGGGCAAGGCTCTGTTTACAACATAAATTGGTTTTTAAGTGATGCAAATTGCTTTGGAAGCGCTGTTACCTCACACTGTGCAAAAATCCTCCAGCCCTGGCAGCCTCTCCTTTTCCATCCCTCAATCACATCCTGTCCTGGGATATTCCCTGCTCTTCACACCCCAGGGGCACCCTGTGCTTGGGGGGCTCTCAGGCTCCCTAAGGAGCAGAGCTCAGCCAGGATCTTTGTGCACATCCAGAGGGAGGTGAACACCTGGGCATTCCTGTTCAGCAGGGGATTCTTGTCCTGGGTGCTGTGTGGGAATTCTGGGGACAAATGAGTTTGTCCAGTGCCTCGTGGTCCCTGGGTGTCCCATCAGCTGCTTTGGGGTGACTCAGCTGTGCTGACCCTCCCTGGTGCTCTCTGCTTGCAGAGATGTGGGGTTCAGACAGGTCAAAACATGAATTTTTCATGTAATTCAGCTGTTTTAGGGGGATCTCACTTGTGGCTCCCTGTCCTGCCAGTGCCAGGAGCTCCATCTCCAGCTCTCACACAGAACTCCCTGGCCAGGGATGGTGGCTGCAGAGGAACTCAGCTGATCCATTCAACAAAACTGAGCCAGATTTGGAACCTGCTGCATTCTCCCAAATGGAAACTTCCAGACCCAAAGTTGCACAGAGTGTTGACTTTTTTTTGCTCAAACACACGGAATTATGTACCAGTGCCAAAAGCCAGCTTGGAAATTTTGATTTATTATGCATTTTCCAGATGAAATCCAGAAGGGATGGTGCTGGTTGATGTCAGATAATGTGGGGTATAAATGGGGAGGTTTCTCTCAGAGGCTTCTCTTGTTTGCTATCAGTGAGCAGCAGTTTTCACCCTACCAGGCAGAGGAGATAAAGTAAAAAACCAGCATTTCCAGCCTGCAAAAGCCCAGCCTATGTGGAATCAGCTCAATTATTTCAGCTCAGTCTACAAGGAAAAGCAGCTCCTATCTCAGAATTACAATTACATGGGAACGTGAACTGCAATTTCTCTCCTTATTAATGCAATATAACAACAAAATATGGACAATGACAATGCATCAGTTCCTGGGGACTGGAAATAACTCCTGGCATGATGGATCTTTAAACATCATCTGGCTTCATTTCATTATTTTAATATCATGCCTTGAACTGGAAATTTGTGAGATTGATCCTGTTTGAGAGTACTGATGCAGCATTTAGGGTGATAATACAGAACATTTCCCAGGGGAAATGCTTCTCATAACTTGTGACTAACTGGGTCCCAAAATCCAGGGACACTTGGTGCTGATTAAGTATTGGCATCCCATTTTCTTTGCTTTCCCAACCACCCCCATGGTCCATTCTGGACCAGAAGCCCTTTAAATATCCAGATTTACTCAGTGGGAAGGCTCTGCCCTGGCTGGGGTCACTGTCCCCCTGGGCACCAGAACAAACCCAAAAAATGATCTGCAGATGTGGATCAAAGGTGGAGGCATAAATCAACTCTAGTTGTGCTTATTGGCAAAGCAGGACTGAGAATATTCCAGATTTTCCAGATTGCTGCCCCAAAACAATCAATGAGAGGGAAAGAACACTCATTTTGGAGGTTAAAAAAAGAGCTGCTGTGTGAGCACAAAGTGAGCTGCAGAAATTCTATTGATTGATCTGCTTGTACCTTGAACTGTTTGCAGAAGTGCAGGGTAAGAACCTCAAATATGAGCACTTTCCATGGAAATGCCTGTGCAAATTGAGCATGTTGAAATATTTGTTGTGGTTTGTATTGATTTTTAAAGACGCTAAGTGGTGCCAGAAGGTGGCATGGAAAGCTCTGCCACCTCATTAGGCTGTTTCTAATTAAAACAAAAATTCCAAGAGAAGCTGCCCCTCTTTTTCCCCTCCTCCCTCAGGCTGAGGAGCTTTTTGGGGTCCCTGGGTTGGGATTTTGGCACTGCTGAGGAGGAATGGATGTGTCATCGAAGGTCCAGACCCCAAACACTTTCTTGGCACATCCAAAGCTGCAGCTCCACAAATTCCCAGGTTAAATGTGAACCCCAGGAGCTGCCAAGGCTCAGTTTCAGCTGAGCCTGAATGACTCTCATTTAGGGCAGCCTGGGGGAGCTTTTCCAAGGCAGGAAAAGCAGGAGAAGCTGCTCAATCTCCACCCTGGACATGTGGGGAGGGCTGGGGATGTTCATCCCCCCCATGGCATCACTCAGAGCCCAGCTCACCAAAAGGCTCTGTCCTTTACTGTGAGATCACATCTGGCTCAGAATTAAACCCAGCACCAAAAACAGGCTCCTGGTGTCACTGGTTTTGATAAAAGAAGAGTGCTGTGCACATTTTATTCTCATTATCTCATGGAAAAGGGCTGGATGGGATGGGTTGTTTAATTCCCCACAGCCCCCACAGCTGCCTCCCAGTTTTAGCACATTCAGCTACAACATCCAAGCCTTGATTTATATCAATGCATCTGATATTAAGAATGATGTCATCAGACTAAAAAAATTGATACAGGCTTGAAAAAGCAGTTGACCCTTGTGCTCTATGGTATAAATTACCTTGGGAAGAAGGAAGTTGTTCATATTAAGATTTCTTGCACCTTTCTCTGTTGTAGCAGGAGAGTTTTATCAGCTCATGGCCCATTAAAAACCTATTTTTAAACCAAGTGTTCTCCCTCCCCACCCCCTGGGCTGCTCTGTCAGACTGAAAGTGTTGTCTGGGAAATAAATCCAACGGGGCTGATTCACTCTGCACAAGTGTGGCAAAAATCTGAGCTCAGGCTCTGACTCCAGCACAACTCGTGGGACCTTTGCCTCACATAAAATATTGTTTTTCCCTCCTCAATTGTGTAATAAATAAAGGATCAAGGAGTGAAGAAGTGCAAATAATGTTATCAGGGAGAGTTATGGGATCCTGAAGCAGCTTCTGAGGGATCTGGTGCTTCTTCATCAAAGGCCATTAATTAGGAGCTGGTGTTTGTAGCTTTGAATTCCCTCCAGTCTGGGCAGCTGTGCTCAGGATAAAATCCAATGAACTGCTCTGGGCTGGCACAGGAGTGTCTGCTCTCATTGATAGTCCCTCCTTCCAATTCCCAATATTTCCAACATTTCTGAGGGAGCCTGTACCCAGAGGGGTTTGTGCAGGATCCCAGTGGAGCTGTGTCCCAGCTGTGAGAGGTACAGGGTGGGATAGAGGGAATGGAAAAGGAGTCACAGAAATAGTGCTCCACTCTGGAGCAGAAAAATTCTCCCCTTCTTTCATCCTCCCTCTGTCTCCAGTATTCTGTGGTGACTTCAGGCACAACCAGAAGTGCCAAGGCTCTGTCATTTCATCAGCTGCACATGAGATTCTTCTTTATCTGATGGGAAGTATTGGGATGTAAAGTCACCAGAAATCTTGACTTTCAAATGTTCACTCACCACAAGAGAGGCACAAATAGAGGAAAGCCCCCAGGAAAATTCCCGGGCCAAAAGCCAAAATCTCTCCATTCTTCCTGACATATTTGTTCACAGTCTTAATTTAATGAAATCTAAGGGGATTCATTAATGATTCCAGTGCTCTGTCTCCATCAGATAATCCTCCACCTATCCCTAGTCCCATTTGAAAGCCATTTTTATAATTAATTTTCTAAAATAAATTTATTTAGTTTACACACCATTTACTCTGCTTCCCTATTGTCTAATGAAATAATAAAAAAAAACAAAACCAAAAAACAAACCTGGGTTTGAAATGAACTTGCCAGACACTGGAGCTGTTTCCTGACCTGCTCTTCTGATGAGAGTTTATTTGGCTTCATGAACCTTTGCCTTTGTTCTTTCTAACCTGGGGATTTTCAGCACAGGGGGAGCATAAAATAAAACTGGGTCTGTTAGAAGTGGGGCTGTTATTCCCTCAAACTGGGAATACTGCACAGAGCTCTCCCCTTTTTAAATTTCAGCCATCAAGGACCAGGCAGGCTGTGAAATGTTTATATTTATTATTTATATTCACAATATCATTTATATGCATGGTATTTATCTGTATTGTATGTATACAATATTATTTATATGCACAAGCCCATCAGGCTTTATTTGGATTTCCTTCTGCAAAGCAGGTTGCTGTTTTTCCTATTAATATTACATTAATTGAAGACTATTAAGATAATTTATATTGCATTAATTAAAAGGTGCTGCCCACTCATTAATTGCTGATGGATATCTGTTTTTCCAGGTCTCCTGACATGGATAAATCTGGGTCCCTCAAGGACTGGACAAAGCAGAGCCTTCTGTCCCAGGTAAGCCACAGCTCCAGCCATGGCATTGCTCTGCTCTGCCAGAACTGCATTTTCCCTTTTCCTGGCATGTGCAGATGGAAAAACCCCACAAACCTGCCCTGTAAATCAGAAATGTTTGCCCAGAGAGGAAAGAAAATCCCCCTGAGCAGGCACAGCCCTGGGAGCTGCTCTGCCTGTGAATCCAAGGGTGGTGCTGCCCTCAGGGATGGGATGGGATGGGATGGGATGGGATGGGATGGGATGGGATGGGATGGGATGGGATGCAAAGGATGGGATGCAAAGGATGGGATGCAAAGGATGGGATGCAAAGGATGGGATGGGATGCAAAGGATGTGATGGGCAGGGACAGGCTGATCTTCCTCCCAACCCCAGCAGGGCTGGATCCCCCAGCAGAGGCACCTCCAGGTGTGCCTGGGCACAGGGCTGGCACTACTGGGGCTTGGGTTGCTGCTTTAAACAAGGTGATTCCCCCTGGGCAGTCTCATCTCTCTGGAATATTTGATTTGTGGCTGATGGAAAGGCCTTGTATCATAAAGGTTTTGATAAACCTCGAGGTTTGTAGAATTATTATTATCCTGGATTCTCTGCCAGCAGTGCCACGTTTTAGGAAAACTTCCCTGGCACCAGGGAGTGGTGGGAATTGTTGTGTTTGCAGAATCTCAGCTGAGCTCTGTGTGAACCCCCAGGGTTTTCCTGCTCTTCCCAGCCCCACTGGTGCCTTTGGACACACCAAAAGTTGTTTCTGGGTGCTGTTTTCTAGGAAATGCTGATCCTCAAACCCCCCTGTGTCCCTGCCCTGTGCTCAGCTGCCTCCCTTCATTTGGGAACAATTTCCTTTGCCCTGGAGCAGGAACATTTCTCACCCACTGTTACAGCAGGGAAAGAACTCCCCCCTCCAGCTCTCAGAGTGACTTTTTTGAGTATTTACTCCAACAGTTATAAAGAGTGTTGGATAAAGGCAAACTATGTCCTGCTGTTCTTTACATGCTTTAAATATTTCTGGGAAAATTCTGTATTAATCTGGATACTGGGAAAAGCTGGAAATAAACTTTATGCTGGAATTTTGTGCATGATGGGCATTTAACTTCAAATAACCCACTGGGACACACCCACCCCTGCATTAATTTGATGAAGGCAATCTGTGCTCATTAATTAATTGTTGTCAAAATTATTTTTAGAACTGCTTCTTAGAAATACTGCATTTTTTTTCTTAATTGATGCTGTCAAAACTGAAATACTCAACAATAATTTAGTTCCTTCATTTGACCTGCTAGTTAATTAATTAGGAGCATTATTAATGACATCTTTTAAATAGAAACAAGTTGCATTGTCAAAGTATGCATGCATATTTTCCAGCTATTTTCAGAGACTTGTCAGGGTTAAGTGGTTCAAGCTTGTTTTAAGAGACTAAGAAATAAAATAATTCTGTGGATATTACAGGGATTTAACTCCACTTTTCTGTTTCTGTCTCTGAGGCAACAGGAAAATGCTTTGGCCTGTGTCCCATCCCAATGGGATGAGTGATATTAATATAAGCAATGTTTCAGAAAGTAAAGCTTTTTTTCCATTCTGTTTTTGATGTTCAAATCTGACTCAAATCCTGAACTGAATTTCACATCTCAGAACATTGATATTTTTAAATTTCATTTTGGTTCTGCTGCTCCAGACCTGATTAGGGGACAAATGTCACCACTCAAAGATTCCCTGTGGAAAACTTCCTTTCCTCTTCCCAGCAGTGAGAGGAAATAAAACGTGACCAGAGCATGTCCTTGGCTCAGGACAACGTGGAGCTGCTGCTGCTTGGCCACAGCCACACAATCCCTTGGGCTGGAGGGGAAACCCAAGAGCCTCGAGCCCAGCCCCACTGAGCAGGTGTAAAAGGACCTTTCTGGAAGAGACAGCCTGAGAAAAGGCTCCTTTTCCATCCAGCTTGTTTCAAAATCCACTATTTGGGTATTTTCTGTGCCTCCTTTATTGCTTTTTTTTGCCGGGAGTGTGTTGCAAACACAAAGGCTGTGACAGGGGGACTTGTGCCACACTCACCCCTGGGATTTCAGCTGAGCTTCCCCAGCTCTCCTCAGGGAAATCCAATATTTCGTGAGCCTTTGTGGAGCAGTTCAATCCTCTCAGTGCAGGGAGGTGTCTGCAGGGCCACTTTACTCTGGGTTAGTGCTCCCTGCATCCCAAATTTACACTCAGGAGCAGCTGGCTCATGCCAGAACTATGTGAGGCAAAGTTGAGGACGAGATGTGGAACCTCCCTCTCCTCCAGCCTGATCTGTCACCCTTGTTCTAAATTTAAATCTGTGTTTACAGGAGGCAAAAGGGAAGAGGCAGGCAGTTAAATTCAGCAGCAAAACATCTCGTGTTTATTTTGAGGTCAGACAAGTGGATTTTGTTGTGCAGATGTGAATTGAGAGCCTGGTGGGTGATGTGCACGTTTGTGGAAGCTTTGTGAACAAGTGAGCCCTGCTCAGAGGGACCCTGGCTCAGCCTCTGACCCTTTTAGGGTTATTTTTGGCAGCAAAATTCCATAGAATAATATGGAGTGGGGCTGGAGCAGGGAGCTGGTGGAGCTTTCTCAGGAGGCTTTTCCAAAGGACACTTTGCTCTCCTGAGGCTGCACCTCCCTGGTCTGTCCCCTCCTCTAAGCCAGGCCCAGGAGGCTGAACCTGGGAGCTCTGTCAAAGCCTGGGCATTCCTTTCATTTCCATCCTGCCATTCCAGGGCCAGGGCTGAGCTGCCCCCAGCCAAAGCCTGGCTTTGCTCAGATCCCAGGCTCTGCTCCCTGCACTGAGTCCAGCCCCAAAGGAGGATCCTGGTCCCAGACCTTGGAGGAGATTTTGTGGAATGTTAGAAGGGAATGGCCCAGTCCAGGGAACTGCCCTGAGCTGAGCTTTGCTCTCCTCTCCCTGTGTGTGCACATCCAGCTGAATTTGAGAAATGAGCTGCTCCTCTTAGAGGGGATTCATCAGCTCCTGGAGCTGCTAAATAACATAAATATAAAAAGCCCAGTGGACAACTTTGGGTCTTTGCTGTTCTCAGGATGGGAAGCTGCCCATTTTCACTCTTTCAGTACAAGAGATGATTATAAACTCATTATCAGAGCCTCCCAACCACAGAGAAACACAACTGGAGTTCCTGAGAATGTGACTGAATGTGATTAAAGGAAATTAATTCTGGATAAAATTCAGGTTGAAGTTCTGAGACCTGAAGTTCTTATCTGGCCCAGCATTGTGCACACAGCAATCACTGTCTGCATCATTTCATATCTTGGGATTGAATCACATTTGTGTTGTAATTTTATTAGAAAGGGCTGATGTCCAGGTATTGATAAAGGAACTAAGGGGATAAATATTCATCCTGTTTATTGCATCTGCTTCTGATACTTTTGTAGCAGAGGTGAAAGGAGAATAAAGGCACCCAGATAAAATTTTAATAATAATTTTATAGTTCTGCAGCAGCAACTCTATTGTGAAACAGCCTGTGTTGTGTTCCCAGCCTGTAACTCCCCAGTGCTGCAGGTTTGTGCCCATTTTCACCACTTTACCACTTATTTATTGTCAGCTCCTGCACTTTATTAAGCAGGATCCAAAGGCAGGGCCAGTTTAGTGGATTCCAGCATTGTGGGGTGGGTGAGATGATTAAGGAAGGTCTTGTGCAGCCAATTACTCCCAATAATTTCATTAGAAAACAGAAAGGCAACATGAACTTTGTGTAATTCCCACTCTAATACTGTGATCCATCATTTCCATTAATGGCAGCTTACAGATTTTGAAGTTAAAATGTTCAGTGTGAGCTCCAGTCCCATCCAGAAGGAATCCCAGCCCCAGGGCAGGGTTTTGTGCCCTCCCTGTGCAGGGTGGATGTTGTGGAGCAGGAGCACCTGGAATAGGGCACATTTCCATGGAAAACCTTTGTTTTGTCCTTCCCAGACCACCCCTCCCGTGCCTGTGATCAGCAGCATCTCCTCCCAGCATTTCTTTAATTCTCTTTCTGCTTTTCATCCACTGTCTCCAAATAATTCCCTGAACAAATCAGCTCCCATGTGTCCCGTGGGGAACACCTCCCTGCCTGTGACAGCCCTTGAGAAGCTCTCATTAGTCAGCATCTCTTCCAGTTCCCAGTGTTTGCTCCCCAGATCCTCTCTCCTTGTTTGTTTTTACATCCAGATGTCCCTTTAAACCAGAGTTACTCAGAGCAAGGCAGGAGGATTCCCATATTAAAAACATAAACAAAAGGGCATTGTTTTATCCTAAAAGCTCTTTGCTTCTCCCCTCCTTCCTCCCTCCTGGACTTAAAATACCCAGCTATAATTAAATATCCTCTTTTGAGGGGAGGGAGCTGCACTCTCAGGGCTGAGAGGCCAGGCCAGGGTGGGAGAGCAGAGCTTTGCCCCAGCCCGTGCTGGGAACCAGGGCAGTGCCTCTGCTCCAGTCTCTCAGGCACATTCCCAGCAGGGTCCTGAGCTATTTGTGCTCACCCCGGGGCCCAGCTAAAGCCCATATGCTGAATTAACCTCAGTGGTTTCTAGAAACTTAATTTAAAAGCACATCTGTGTAATTAAGGGAGTGTTCACCATCCTGGGCCTTCCTTTATGATCCACATCCATTGTCCACCTCATTCTTGGCTTTCCTTCCCCTCCTGAACATGCAGCCACAGAGAAACAGGATGGGCAAAAATCAACCTGATCAACTAGAAAAGAAAATTAATTTGACTTCCACAAGACAAGTGATAGATATTTTTTTTTTCCTTCAGTGAGGGTTTTTGTAGAGGAAGAGGTTGAGAAACATTCCTTTCTGTCAGGCTTTGAGGAATTCCAGCTCCAGCATCTAAGGCAGACTCAGGAGTCCTGTTAATATTTGGTTGTTCAGCCTTTGCTTGAGAAAGTATCCCAATTTCAGAGCACACCAGGACAATGGGATCATTAATAAAATAAATCAGGGCATCCATTCTTGGGGCACTCAGCCAGGGTAGTAAAGTTGTCCTGAAAGGATACAAACACCAGGCTGGAAATGAAAACCTGCTGCTATTTTTTATTAATCCTGAATCTCCTGTATTTTCCCTTTTTATTTGTAGCTGGCAATTTGAGGGCAGTGACATCAATTAACAGTTTAATTGGAGCTGCAGGGATGTGTAATTGGCAAGGCAGGAGTGGGCCAGGTAATGAGTTCCATTTCCAAGGAGCTCCAAGCAGCAGAGGTGTTGTGGAAGAGACTTTTCAGCATGACCCAAACTCTGCACAGGAAATGTTTGATGGGAGAGGAAAATGAGGAGCCAGGGGCTGGTGCTGGGGCAGAAATCACAGTCATGGCAGGAAAAACAGAAGAGTTTCCAGGCTGCAGCTCAGGACAGAAATGCTTTTCTCCTTGGCCATTTATCAGGTCCTTTGAAGTAATTTGGTGGAATTTGGAGTGGTTGTTCCAAAAATAGATGGGATGGGAAGCTGGAATTGGGGCAGGAAGTCATGGATCTGTTGAGGAGGGAGAAATCACCTTCCAAGGAGGCTTCTGAGGAGCAGAGCAGAGGCTCAGCAGCTCTGAAATCAGCCCTGAGCCCCCAACCTGAGCACGAGAGAGGCTTTGGTATATTGATATTTGATATTTGACATTCCAGATTCACCTGTTTGTTATGGAATTGGGATTGTTCTCCAACATCCAGATCCTGTCAAGTCCTGGGGAGTGCTGAGGAGAGAGTGGCTCTTATTTCATGGTTGTTATTTTGTGGTTGTTTTTTCATGTTTCATGTCATTTGTAAGATGCAAATGCTGCCAAGCCACAAACTAAAGACAGTTCCCACATTTTATCACGGGAAGGAAAGGGGCAGCTGGGGACAATCTGAGCAGGAACAGGGCATTGGAATCCTCATTCCCACTCTGATGTTATTTCAATCTCCCCTTCCTTCCATCACTTCTCTGCACTTGGCTGAACACCCAGCCATGGTTTTATTACCCTGTGAAATCAATGAATCCCAACAGAAAGCCTTATGAGCTTTAAATGGTCCAGAATGAGTGTGTGCAGCAGGCAGGGCCCAATCAATCAATCAATCAATCAATCAATCAATCTCAATTAATCTGCTCTGTAGAGTGGCCCCAGATCAATCCCTGGGTGAGCTGAGCCCCAGGATTGCCTGAGCTCTGATGGACCTCAGAGTTCTGGAAATGAAATGATTTAAATGAATACTCAAGCATTAAATCAATGCTAAGCAGAACAAGAGGTGACATGTTCTCCTGTTTATTTGAAAATTAAACCTGGCCAGCTGTTGAGCAGGGCTATTTTTCATGGATTTATGGTTTTCTGGGCTGGCATTCTGTCTTGTTCATGTCCTTTTATTGGCTTTTGATGCACTAATTTGGAACTGCATTATAATCACAGTGGTTAGGGATAGATGGCCTTGGGGTTTTTTTCTCAAGCTGGCAGAGAAAGAAAAATAACCACAGTTAGTGCCTCTTTTGGGGATATCAGCAGGGCAGGAAGGCTCTGTGGGGATGGCCCCCCAGGATAAACACAGCATTTTATTCCCTGGGGGGGAAATGTGCCTTGAGAACTGTTGCTCCATCTTTTGGGGGACACAGAAGGATTTAATTTCCTGGGATTGATCCAAATCCTTAAATATATTCTAAAAATGGGAGGGGAAAAAAAGGTAGTTTGAACCAGAACAGTGATGAAGTTGTGTTGCAGCTTTGGTGATTTGCCAGGTGCAAGCCTGCAGTTTTCAATAAATAATTGGAAACAACTGCAGAAATGTTGGGTTCCAGGACTCTCCAGCTGTAGGACTGTCACCAAATCCGTCTGCTTCCCTGGCAGGTGGCACATTTGTATTCATGTTTCCCATGAAATAATTCAGCTGAGAATGTTCTTTATGGGGCTGAGAAAGCAGGAATGCTCCCCCAGAGTCGGCACTTGTGGGTGCTCTGCCCAGAATTCCCAGTTCCTGACAGCATCTGGGACTTTCTGCTCCTCCCCAACAATAATTCCTGATTTTTAGCTGGAGTTGCACAACAGGAAAGGGTCAGAACAGCTGGAAAACTGCTCTGGAGAGTCGTGGGCAGGCAGCACGTGGGAGAACATGTTCAGACATCCTCTGGCTCCCTCAGGTCGGGGTGGTCACTGGGATTTCTGTGGCAGAGGGTATTTATGGGATATTGCCCAGTGCAGACTCTCAGGCTCCTCTTGGATGTTTCCCTCTGGGCTGGCTGGGCCCCTCCTGTCACCCTGTGCCCTGGTTCCCAGTCCTTTACTGGATCTCATGAAAACACACAGGAAGATGAGTGGAAAAGGCCCTGGATAATCCTCTACACATATTCCCCCCTTTCTTTTCCCTCCTAAATCAATGTGCCTTTCTCCAGAGCTGGAGTGTCTCTGAAAGGCCACCCTGAATGCAGCAGATAATGCTGCAGCTCCCCTGCTGCAAAGACATTTCCTGAGAGCCAGGATCCACTTTCATCTCTCCTGCCTGATTTCTAAGGACAGCACAGAGTGGTGCAGCTGAAACCAGCAGCTCTCAAATGGGAGGCTGTTCTGAGGGAGCATTCCTGTTCCTGGATGTTTGTGTGTGCTCTGGGGCTCACCTTGATCCAGGTAACCCCGTGGTCATTTCCTGGCAAATCTGGAGCAGCTGAAGTGATTTGGGGTGAATCCTTTGCTGAGTCATAACATTTCACTTGAAACTATGCTGCATTTGATACTTTAAAAATCAATAAAAATCCTAAAATTCCAGACTCTCCCTTCAAGGCAATGTCTGGTGTTTACAGCTGCACCACTGCTACACTTTCAAGTGTTCCTGAAAGCACCTCTCATTTTATGACATTTCATATCCCAGCATTAACAGATAATCTTGTACAATCCAAATAGATTTGCAAGCAAGGCCAATTATCCTGGCAGGAGCAGCAGGGTGAGGGGAGCCGTGGGCTGGGAGCAGAAAGAGCTGTGCTGTTTATCACAATGCCCAATAAATCATTTACAGCCAGAACCAATTACCTGCTCATTTCCAGTGCCTGCTCTTCAGTTAACAGGGGGAATATGCACCTTTGAAGAGATCATTTCTGGGGATGCATTAGATTGCTGTTCCAGCCTGGAGCTGGGCTCTGCTGGCATTTCATGGGGGGTTCCTGAGAGAGCTCAGCCAGCCCAGGGCTCTCAGGTGCTGTGCTCAGGGTGGCACCCCCTGTGCCCGGCACACTGGGCAGCGCTGTCACCGGAGGACACGGACAAACAACGGGGAGCAGCTCTTTCCAAGGCAAAAGAAAAGCTGCTTATTAAAATCTGACTCCAGTTTTATATCTTCCTGAAATGCCAGTGTCATTGGAAGGTGACAGTGCCACCTCCTCAATGCCACTGGGCAACCCAACAGCCCAGCAGGTGGCTCGTCCCACATAAAGGAATGAAAACAAGAAGTTATTTACACAAAGTGTGTGAGAAAGTTCTGTGCAAGAATGTAAACATCAGAAGGCTTTAGAAAAACTTGAAAAATCAGGGTGGCACAGCACAGGTGCCAGAGCTGAAAGCTCTTGTGCTGGGCCAGGCTGGCACGACCCTCCTGGGGAGCTGCTCTGCACTGGGAGCTGCTGTGGGCACCAGGAGCTCAGCCAAGGCACCAGTCCCAGCTCAGCACCACCACTGGAACCAGTCAGCTCCTTGTACTGGGGGCTCTGGGCTCTCCCTTCCACTGCTTTGACCTGGGGGTGCTCAAATCTGACACTGGTATAATTATAATTATTATATAATTATTATATAATTATATTATATAATAATTATAGGATTATATCTATAATATAATATTTCAGAGAAATTCTGAAACTTAAGGNCAGATATAGAATATAATTATAATTATATTTTATATATTATATTATTATTTTTATTTACTATTTAATTTTTTTATAATTTTAAATATTAAAATTATTTTTAATTTTTTTTTACTATTTATGTATGAAATTCACAGGGAAAGTCAAACATTGTCCCATTCCCAAAACCTGGGGCACAGACTGGCAGCACTGGGAGTGTTGGGGGCTGAGCTGGGAATGGCCCCAGACTGAGAGCCTGGAGGCAGAGCAGGATTTCTGCTGGAGAATTCCAGATTGCTCCTGCACAGCTCCCCCAGCTCCCCAAGGGGAGCATGGAAAAGATGGATGAGCTCCTGTGGGATGGGTCAAATCCACAGGAACTGGGGAGCTGTGGGGAGTGCTCCTGGCTGAGGTTTGCAAACCAAATGAGCCCTGCTTTGCATTTATTTGAATCAGAGCATTTTCCATCCCTGGAAGTGTCCAAGGTGAGGCTGGATGGGGCTTGGAGCACCCTGGGATAGTGGGAGGTGTCCCTGGGTGTAAAGCAAACCATAAAAGGTTCTGGCAACCTGAAAAAAACAGTGGGGTAGGGACTCTGGAAATCTCTCCTGAGAGAGCCAGGATTAGCCTTAGATCTGGGAGCACTGGGAACACTGGGAGCACTGGGAGCACTGGGAACACTGGGAACACTGGGAGCACTGGGGACACTGGGAACACTGGGAACACTGGAACCACTGGGAGCACTGGGAACACTGGAAGCACTGGGAGCACTGGGAGCACTGGGAGCACTGGGAACACTGAGGGCACTGGGAACACTGGGAGCACTGGGGACACTGGGAACACTGGGAACACTGGGAGCACTGGGAGCACTGGGAACACTGGAAGCACTGGGAGCACTGGGAGCACTGGGAGCACTGGGAACACTGAGGGCACTGGGAACACTGGGAGCACTGGGGACACTGGGAACACTGGGAACACTGGGAACACTGGGAGCACTGGGAACACTGGAAGCACTGGGAACACTGGGAGCACTGGGAACACTGAGAACACTGGGAACACTGGGAGCACTGGGAGCACTGGGAGCACTGGGAACACTGGGAACACTGGGGGCACTGGGAACACTGGGAACACTGGGGGCACTGAGAACACTGGGAGCACTGGGAACACTGGGAGCACTGGGAGCACTGGGAACACTGGGAACACTGATCCATAACTACCCCAAGGCACAATCAGTGTCTGTCAAATAGTTTGATGTTCATTACTTTGCATTATCAACAGAAAGAGTGAGAAAAGGGGCAAAGCTTGGTGTGTTTCTATTTCTGGTATTTGCTGTGCTCATTAATGATTGATGATTGATGATTAATCCCACAGACATTTTGGTGACAGGGCTGGGAAAATCTTCCTGACACAGGAGACTTCACCAATTATCCTCCAGACTAAGAGCTGGGACTCTGTAATTTATGACACCTTTATCTCCTTTGGGATAAACCAGCAGTAAATATGATGCAGGGAAAAGTCTTGCAAGGCCAAGAGACTTCATTTGTAAAGGAGAGAAACTCCTCAGCTTTAAAGTTCTTTCCAACTCTTATTTCTGTGCAGTGAGGAGAGTGACAGAAAAGTGCATTTTTATCATCTAGGGTGATTAAATGTTTCTGTTGTTCAAAGTAATTCCTCTGTTCAGTGGATATATTTAGCTGTATAATAGCAAAACATCTCAAAGCAGAAAATATGGAACTACTCTGACTCCTGAATGGTAAACAGGAGGGAATTCTCAGAGTTTATCCTGTAAAACAAATCAGGAGGGTTGGATCCCCATCCCTGGAGGTGCCCAAGGAGTTCCTGGAGGTGGCACTTGGTGCTCTGGGCTGGGGACAGGGTGGGGATCAGGCCCAGCTGGGGCTCAGTGATCCTGGAGGGCTTTTCCAACCTGATAATTCCATTTTTCTGTGGTTCCCTGAGCTCTGCAGCTTTCCTGCAGCTGGAATTTCACCTGCATGAGGGTTCTGCCAAGGGAGCCTCTGGCAGCAGGTCCTGCAGCAGAGCTCAGCTCAAACCCAGGATTTTGAGGACCTTTCCCTTCAGCAAACGTTGCTCAACCAAAAGGTCTGAGTAACTCATAACTGATTAATCATCACCTCCAGGAGAATTTATTTATTAGGCTTTAATCCATTAACACAAGTTTTAGATGGGAAAGAAAAAACCATTAGGAAGGAAAACATTGTAAATCTTATTCTTCTGGGAACTGTTAGTGGCTGATTCTAGTGAGAGTTGCTGAGGCCATGAGCACTCCAGATGTTTATTGTTTGGCTGAGGCTGATTTTTCCTCCTCCTGCAGTTCATTAACAAGGAGTGAGCGAGTTCCTGGGGTTGGAGAGGTGAATGAGAGGGAACAACTGGATGGACAAACCTCTGATGTGCTGTTTGCCTGGAAGCAAAGCTGGTTCTGTTCTAGAGCTGTCTGCTTTTCCACTGAAACAGATTTAAACTGGCTTTAAAACCCAAAATCACCTCAAAATGGATTTTCAGCTCACACTGAGACACGCAAGGATAGATTTCCTAACTTTACAAAAGTTTTCAGGTTTTACATCAATCAGCATTTTCAATGGGAAGAACCACATTAAATTGTTAAAATCACTGGGAGGGGAACAGAAACTCACAAAGCTGAGGGGCACTGGAAGAAAACTTGGCTAAATCCACTTTGAGAAATGTTTATCTCAGGGCAGTGTCTGTCTGAATCCTCAGTGTGTGCTTGGGAAGGGCACATCCTAAAGGCAAACTTGAGGAGTTAAAATCAATTCTTGTCCTTTAAAATCCTTCTTGTCATTTTTTCTTAATAGCCCTAGGAGGGAATATAAATTCCAGATTAGGGAATGGTTTAAATAATGTCTCTGTTGTCTGCTGAGCAGAAATGCTTTCCCTTTAAAATTGTTTATTTTCCCTGTGCCTCTCCCTTCTGCAGCAGGTTCTGCTGCAAACCCATCAATCTGAATCACTGCTCAACAATCTCATCCTGACAATGAACTGAGGGGTGCTGCAAGCTAATATATTCTAATTTCAATCTAACCTATTCTGTACTCAGTTGTGATCAGTGGAAAAGCCCTCAATCCATCAAAGGGAAACAAGAAAATGACTCCTGGCTGCAATGAGTAGACACTTCTGTCTGTATTGTCTCTAGAATTCCTTGGCTCTGGCTCATCTCATTAACCTGTGTCTGATTTTCATCTGTTGAGGCATTTTAACAGAGTTAGAACTCAAGAAGTAAGTACTTTTTAAGAACATTTTGAAATGGAAGGGATAGGGGAGAAGGAGTGAAATATCCTGTGTTCCATCGTGGCCAAAGTGGGCTTCAAAAAGCCACTTTTGTACCTGATTTCTTGTTCCTTATCACAGAATCAGGGAATGGTTTGGGCTGGAAGGGACCTAAAATCCCATAATTACAGACTGCAAGGAAATCCTGTGAGTGTGCAGGGAAAGGGATTGTTCCAGATGTGTTTGCAGCTCTTCCCAATGGGAACCTCCAGGAAACCTCAGGGCACCAGAAGAGGCCAAGCAAGGGAAGATTTCAGCAGCACCACAGGACTTTGGACCACAAGGTCCAAAAATGATGTCTCAGTTTATCAGGAAGGTTGTTTACAGCACCCAAACCCCAGGAAGGTGCTTGCAGCACCTGAATTTGGTTGTTGCCTGATTTTATTTCTTGTAACAGCCAGAAATGCAGCCAGAACCATCCCCAGGCAGAAAGTCCTGGAGGATTTGCTCCAGACCTTCTCCCTGGAAGCCTTTTCCACACAAATCCACGGGCTGGTGCCAGAATCTCTCTTGGCTTTGCCTTGGCACACCCAGGGCTTGAAGCTGCTCCTGTTCCTGTCCCTGCTGCTCCATTTCAGAGCTCACCACTCCAGAAAAAGGCTGGCTGGCTCCTCCCAGAAAGGAACACTTTTGTTAGCACTGTTATTATTCGACTGTAAAGTATTTACCATTATATTGCCATTATTCAAAGCCTTTTTGAAAGCCCAAAGTTTTCCTGAAAATGCTCAGGAGCTCAGGGACTGATCCCAGCTGTTCCTACAGGATCTGCACAGCTTGCAAGCTGTTAATGGATCTTGGGATTTTTGCAAGGAATCTGGGCTTTGGAAATCAAGGCTTTGCAGTTCCTCACTCCAAGGAGTGAAATTAATCTGAGTTTCAAACAAAATCTTGTATTTCTGCATCAACCTCTTGTCAGTTTTCATTTCAGGTGTTATGAAAACATCTTCTGTCACCCAAGTAGAAAATATTTTGAATTTATAAAGCATTTTCCATCTAAGAATAGGAGAACATTTCAAGCCCTCAGTGTGCTCAGTGACCCAGTCCATCAGTAACTCACACCTGATTTTATTGGCAGGGAGCTCTGAGGGAGATTTATCCTTCCAAGAGCTGTTCTGGTCCTTGGGTGGGATTTCCCAGAGAGCAGGGCTGCTCTGATGTGCAGTCCAGCCTCCTCCTTGCACATTCATTTGTTCCTTTGGATGAGCTCTGGTGGATTTGGAAAAACAAAACCTGCCTGAATGTTCCTCTGAAGTGGCAGCTTGGAAACACAAGTCCAGATGGCTCAGTCAGATTTCACAGCAGAGCATGGAGCAGTTGTGGGGAAAAAAGGGGAAAAAAGGAACAAAAAGCACCTCCTGCCTGTTTTATGCAGCTCAGCAAAGGCTCTGCTTGGAAGGAGCAGAGTTCACTTGGAGCCAGTTAGCTCTGAATGCCAACAGGGCTAAAACTCCCTCATTAATACACAAAGATTCTTAATTGTGAACTGTGTGCTCTTTCTGAGCTGCAGATCTGCTCATTTTTTCTCCCTAAGGAATGATTCAGGTGTTCTTTGGCCTCCACTGAGATTCCTTGGGTATCCCACGTCCCAGGGAAGCAGAAATTGCTTCCTGGCAGGGAAGTGTGCAGTACTTGGTGCAGTGTGACTCAAGGGAATATTTAATTCCACCTTTAGTGACAGCTTTGCAGCCCTGCACGAAGGCTTTTGCAGGATGGATAATTCAGAATGGGACCTCCTCAAAGAATTTGACCCACAACTCCAAAATTCAGCTCAGCAACCACAGAGAAATTGGGATTATATCCAATAAACAGCAAACAAGAGCAGCAGGGCAGCAGCAGGGGGCCAGAATCTTAACTGGTGGTGGCTTTCCTTGTTCCCTCGAGCTTGTTAATTAGCAAATGAAAGTGCAATGAGTTAGCAAATCCAATAACCTGGGATTTCTCTGAGTCTTTGTGAGTCCTTCCCTGTTCCTGCCAGGCTTGGACTGGCACGAGAATTTCCATGGGAATGGGCTGGTGCTGGCTCTGAGAGCACTGAGCAGCTGAGATTAAAAACTTCTTAAGTCCCAGCAGAGCAGCAGCAGAGGAAACGAAGAAACCACTCTATAAAAACTTCCTTTTTGTTTAGTTGGGGTTTCTTAGGTCTGAGATAAATTGAAAAGCCTTTCAAGACCTGACCGGGAATTTGGTTCCTGTCTCTCTCGAGCCCTTCCTGTCTCAATTAGCCAAAATATTTTGGAGTTTATTGTGGTTCTCTCTACCCAGAGAATGCCAGGATGGCTCAGGCTGGGAGGGACCCCACAGACCCCAGCAGGGCCAGCCCAGAGCTCAGGGACAGGATTGTGTCCAGATTGCTCTGGAATGTCCCTGAACTCAGGGACAGGATTGTGTCCAACTGCTCTGGAACATCCCAGAGCCCAGGGACAGGATTGTGTCCAACTGCTCTGGAATGTCCCAGAGCCCAGGGACAGGATTGTGTCCAACTGCTCTGGAACATCCCAGAGCTCAGGGACAGGATTGTGTCCAGATTGCTCTGGAACATCCCCGCTGAGGGAGACCCCGCAGGGCTGATTCAGTTCTACAAAAGAGCTGTAAAGTCCTGTGGGAATCTCTTCCAAATTCCTCCCCAGGATTTCAGCAGCAACCAAAGGCTGTCCCCAGCAAAGATCTCCCAGCAAACCTGGGGTGTCCCAGCAGTGTCACAGAGTGAGCCAGGGCTGGCTCTGTGCCCTGGAGCAGGGGTGCCACAGGGATCACACATTTTCCTGGCCTTGTGCCCAGGGATTTTTGCTTGTTGAAGGCTCCTCTTTTTTTTTGCTGAATCCCAGAATCCTAGAATGACTGGAGTTGGAAAAGATTCCAAGCTGTGCCCTGTCCCCATGTTGTCCCCAGCCCAGAGCACTGAGTGCCACCTCCAGCCCTTCCTTGGGCACTCCAGGGATGGGGATCCAAACCTCCCTGGGCAGTTCCAAGGCCTGAGCCCCCTTTCCATGGGGAAATTCCTGCTGATTTCCACCATGAGCCTGCCCTGGCCCAGCCTAAGGCCATTCCTTCTCCTCCTGTCCCATCCCCACCTGGCAGGGTGGGCTTTGCATTTCCCTGAGATTTCACAGCTTCCTTGGCTCAGGAAAGCCACGGAGGGTGTGCCTGGCTGGGCTCTGTAAGAGCCTTTGCTGCTTCAGAAACTTGCCCAGTTTCATGCTCAGACAGAAAAAAAGAAGAAATGTCTCCCTTTTGACTGAATGCAGAGGCATTTGAGGGTAATGAGGAGCTGAATCCCAGCATCCATCCCAGCAGTGATGGATTTTCGGGTGAGAGATGCTGGGAGCAATCATTTGACTGGAGCAGTCAGATATGGTTTAGCACCTGCAGTAATGACTCAGGAGCACTCTCAGCTTGATCAGCTCCTCTCATTTCCCTCTGGGGTGCTGGAGATGTTCTGTGGAGGTGCCAGCCCGTGCAGGGGCTCTCAGGGAGCTGTGAGAGCCCAGGCTCCTCCTGGCCCTGCCGCACTGCAGAGGGGCCCTGCTGCTGGGCAGCTCTCCTGCCAAAAATGACTTTTTAAAGGCCTTTTCTGCTAAGGCCGAGGCTAATCCAAGAGTAGGTCCTGGTGGGAATAAGCAATGATTCTTCATGAATAACAATAGCACAATCAGGCCCTAAATGAGACATTTATTCAACCTTTCTCATCTGCCTTCTGTAAATCACCTTCCCTGCGCTGGCACCTCGTGTCCCTGGAGGAAAGGACTGAGTAACTGCAGCTTTATTCCAGGAGGCAACAGCAGGAGGAAGGAGGATGTTGGAAATGATATTTCAGGCATATTGTAGCAGCCCTGGCTGGTCCATCCCAGCAGGGAGTGGGAAGTGACCTTCAAACGGGGTCAGTGCAGTGCAAGTGCAGACAGGGAGGAAAGAGGAGCCTCTGAGCATCTCCAAAGTCCCTGCTCAAAGGTCAGAGTGGGATCTGCAGTGTCTAAAGGGACACAGAAGTGCAGATTGCTCGTGTTCTTTTCAAACTGAGATGCTCAGATTTTTCAGTACTTCATCCTGGATTAAAGAAGAATTCAAAGTTTGGTATTAACACAATCTCCTCCTGACTCCAAAGATCTCCTTCCACAGCTTTCCATTGGTTCTTTCCAAATGTTCTCTCCCTTCAATAGGGAAGGAATTTGCTAGGTTAAAATCACAGACAGATAAGACCCCACTTATCCCCCCAGCCTCTGTCTGGGCCATTTCTTGATGCTCTGCTCCTCCCTGATGCACAAAAGCCCAGCAGGTTTCAGTTTCATGATCCTTCTGCAGAAGTGTGTAAAACTTCCTGGGTGCAGAGGCTGCACTCACCAAACCATGACTAAAAGGGGACAGAAATTCCAAGGGGAAAAAATCCTTGGGCACAAGGAAAAAAAAGTCCTGTGTTAATTGAGCTTTCCAAGTGGTACCAGCAGCCCTGAGAGAAATAAAAATTTCAGGATGTCCCATAAAGAGCAGAGGAAGAAAGGACAGAGGCAGCAACCCTCGGGTGGCTCTGGGATGAGGGTGGGGTTAATGGGGAGATGGAAAATGTACATCACTTTTACATCAATGCCCAAAATACACTGACAGCTATTTTCTCAAGTGACTAGGAATAGTTTAGAGATTTTTTTTCCCCCAATCAAATAGCATGAGGAAAAACAGTCTGCAGGGGCTGGTGAGGAATGAGGGGATTATGAGGGGGAATGTTACAGAACATAACAACTGCTCCTTTCTGCCATTTCTGTCCCTGAAATCCAAGCTGCTTTTTGTGGTTTTGGAAGAGGGGTGTCCATGTGAGGAAATTAAAAGCTGACAATGCCCTTGCTCCCTTTGAGCTGACAGGAGCTCAGGAGATAACAATGAACAAACAAAAGGAGCCCAAGGAGAAGGGGAGCAGAGGAATTGCTCAGCACCACCTCCAATTTCTGCAGCTCTGCCTTAAAGCAAAATGCAGATTTAGAGGGGGAAAAGCTGGAGAACAGAACCAGATGAAGCAGATTAAGCAGAAGCAGCTTTTCCCTGCTTCCTTGGGGGGAATTCAACAGCTCCAAGTGGGTTTTAGATCTTGTGCCATTCTCATTCATCTGTGGCCTCCCTCACTTGCCACTGTCAGTTCTGTTGAACTGCTCTGCATGAAAAGTGCTTTTGATGTTTGGCAGGAGACCAGCAGGAGAGAGACATTTCAGCAGCTCTGCCCTGTGGGGATAGAGCTGCTGGATGTGGCTGATCCAGCTGGGAATGTCGCTGGGGTTCACTCCATGCAAACCCCTCCTGCTGCAGCTCCTCCTGCCCTCCAGCTCTGAGCTCCTTTCAGGCAGGAGAGAGATCCTGGGCAGGGGAGCTGCTCTGCCAGGGCTGTGTGTGAGAGAGGGGGAGCACAGGGAATGATCACTGAGAGCAAGGGAGAACACACAGGGAATGATCACTGGGAACAAGGGAGAACACACAGGGAATGATCACTGAGAGCAAGGGAGAACACACAGGGAATGATCACTGGGAACAGGGAATGATCACTGGGAACAAGGGATAGCACACAGGGAATGATCACTGAGAACAGGGAACAAGGGGTAACACACAGGGATTGATCACTGAGAACATGAATTGATCACTGAGCACAGGAACTGATCACTGAGAACATGAATTGATCACTGAGCACAGAGCAAGGGACAAAAGGCACCTTCTCTTGTCACCTTCCTGGCTTTGAGGGTTCATCTAAAGAGGAAACTCTCTGGAACTGATTCCCTCATCCCATTCCCTCTCTGAGCCACCAGAGCTGCTGGGAATTCCTGCCAGGGGATGCCCAGCACAAGAGAACTTTCTGCTCATCTCAGCAATGCCAGAAAAGCTTCCCTGTGATGTTTTTGCTCCCCGGGGAGTTCCTGTGCTGGGTTAAGGCCGTGTTTCACCTGTTCTTGCCTCACTAGAACAGTGAGGAAATGCTTTAATGCTCTTTGTCTTATCCAGGGAGCCATGTGAAGGAACATCCTTGCTCCCATCTCTTTCCTGGGAGAAGCAGAGCAGCAGAAAACAATTCCATATTTTATTTCTAATTTCCTGGAGAGGAATGGAAAGGAGAATGAGACAAACTGCTCCTAAAGAACTTGGTGGGGCAATGCCAAGCCATGAACTGTCACTAAATGAGAGAACCAGTTCTGCATGAATGAAGCCTGAGGTTTTTATGGGATCCAAGGGAATGTTGCATTTATTCCCTCTGAAGTTCAGGCAGGTGGAGCAGCAGAGGATTCCTCAGCATTGCCAGGGGCAGCACTGAGGACATCTCCAATGGTCCCACCCCAGGCTGCTCCTGGGAGCTCAGAAAACACAGACAGAACAGATGGCTGGGACATTTTGGCAGAGGCTGCTGCACTCCCAGGCTCTCTGGGGAGAGGAGCAAACCAGGAATTCATTCTGCTCTCCTCAGTCTTGGCTCACTCCCAGTTTGGCCAAAGAGAGGTTTCCTTCACAGGGGCAGCTCTCGTGGAGCAAGGTTTCCTTCAAAGGAGAGGAGCTGCAGCCCTGGGAGAGAAAGTGCTGGGCAGGGACTTGGAGAACCTCGAGCTTGGCACCAAATCCTTCCCTTTCTCCTCCCTCAGTCAGGGAAAAGTGCTCAGGATTTATTCCCTGCTCCCTTTGTACCAACAGAGCCATTTTTACCAAGTGACCATTTCCCAGAGCTTCAATTTCCTGCTGAAGATTTAGGTTTTTAATTCTTGTAATGAAGCTGGTCCCAGAGGTCCAGAAATTCCTAATTAACTTTAGGATTATACATCAAACCGTGCTCCCAGCTCTGTGCTGCACAGAGGCTTTGGGGCAGCAGTTCTGGGATGTCACTGCTGGCAGTGCCTGGGGGCCTGGGCTTGTGGAGATGCCACAAGCTCCAAACTCCCTTTTAAAGTAAACACCCCTCAGTTCCAGGCTCCAATTTCATCTCCATCTTCTATTTTTAGTCTTATTTAGCTGGATTTTCTGCCAGCAGCACTGTGAGGCTGGACTGCACCCAGGTGGAAATGGGTTCTTACCTGGCCCCACACACTCCTGGTGGGGCTCTGGAGGAAAATGTGACTTTATGGGCAAAATCAGGCAGTAAAACTTCACTTCTCCCCACTGGCTGAGGGAACTTTAAAGTGCATTTTGTCCTGGAGAAGCAGCCTTGGGGAGAGGCTGAGTCCCTGCTGTGGCACTGAGAGCTGCTCCCCATGTCCCTGGGTGTCACCAGCTCCTGCCAGGAACAGGGCAGGAGCACAGAAAACACAATAACCTGGCCTGGTGACCTTCAGGGGCTACAGGACCAGCACAAAGCTGATGTTCCCCTGTGACTGATCCAGATCAGAATCCAAATTACACCAAACCACTTCTCCACAAGAGGAGCTGGGGGAATGTTTAACATCCTCCCCACGGCAGGCGTTACATACAGGAGATACCAACCTGAATTCCTATAAAAATAACCTCTTTGTGGCTTTTAAAGCACTAATTTCACAATCTCCCCAGCCAGACTCGATGAATCATTGTGCTGTCACTGGTGGAAGTGCAGCAGATGGAGGAGCAGCCACCAGGGATCCCCCAGGAACCCTCCCAGGATGGGATGAGAGCTGGGGTGGAACAGCTCCTGGAGAGGCTCTGCAGCACCCCTGGCCACAGAGCTGTGCTGGCTGAGTGCACCTGGGGGAAATGAAGCACTGGGATCATCCATAAAGGTGTCAAAGCAAACCCTGCAGCTGCCCTTGTCTGCTGAAAGGAACTCTCTGTGCATTGCAGTGCAAGCCTGAGTTACCTGATTGCATTCGGGCTGCTGGAGGATCTGTCTCGAGCACTGCCCGGGAATTCTCTGGGATAAATCAGTGCCCAGCAAGGCACTGCCTGAGGCAGGACTCTTGGGAAAGGCTGGGCTGAGGCACTGAGATGTGTCCTGGGGACAGCAGGGACAGGAGCTGCTGAGCAAACCCTGAAATCCAACTCCTGAGCTGTCTCCAGTTTGAGGTGTCTGACGCACTCAGGGGCAGCTCCAGGGCTGTTTGTGCAGTGCAGGAACAAATCTGTCACTGATCCACTGGGGACTGGGGCAGAAAACTGCTGAGGACATCCCAAAATGAGCTCCTCAGCAACACTCACTTCTTGGGTGTGAGCAGGGGGGACGGTGCCAGGAAGGCAAAGAAACTCCAGTGATGTGAAGCTCCCAGACTGGTGCCATAAGGGACGTTTAAAAAGTGATTAAAAGCTGCATGTTGTGAGGAGAAAGGTCCTTTGGAGTGGGGTTTGGTGGTGTCCCCCCGTGAACAGGAAAAGGCCATCCCATGTGGCATCTTCATTCCAAAGCCAGAGCAGGAATCACATTTCAATGATTCCTCAGGTACTCGTTAAAGCAGAGCCAGGTAACTCCATTTCTTGTCCCTTTTGATTGATTCTTACCTTGTGAGCAAGACCTGTCACTAACAGAGCTTTTCCCTCCCCTCTGCAGTGAATGTCTGTCTCCCCTGATTCTCTCCAGCTGATTATTTCGTAATTCTGCCTAGAAAATCAAATTATTTTATCACCCAAAGGGCTTTGCTTTTACCAGTAAGAACATCTCTGCAACCATTTAAAGTCTTATCAGGGTTGATGTAACACAACTCCTTTCTCCTTCTCCACTTCAGGAAGGAGAATTCAAAAATAAAATGCTCTGACCATTGCTCCTTCCCTGTAGCTTTTCCTTTCTTCCCAATACCCAGTTTTCAAAATAACTAAAGACATTTTGTCACTGAACTCCGATCTCTGAAGTTTAGGGCAGAAGGCACAGCTCCAGCTGGAGAGGGTTAAGTTCCCTTTTCCTTATCCTACATTTCCCTCTAGTGGCTGAGCCCTCGAGCATCAGCAGCCAAAGGGAGGAATTCAAAGTTTTCCTGCTTTGCCCTTTCTTTACTAAAATATTTCTCTTTAACCTCGTTGTACCCTGCTTGTCTTGCTTTGCTCTGTGTGAAAACTCTGCTTTGCTGCTCCCAGGGTTCAGGGATAACAGGACACAGGTGCTCCCAACACCACCCTTTATTGGGGAGGGGAAAAATCCTGTGGAGCCCAGATTTGGGGGCAAAGGAGGAGTTAAAGGGGAGTGTGAGGAGGAAAACTTTTGGTCCAGGGCTCTCCTGGGACTCTCAGCTGTGCCCAGACCCAGAAATGTTGTTCTGGTAAGACAAGACCCAAAATTTCCTGTTTCTAGCAGGGCTT
Organism: Peucedramus taeniatus; assembly: GCA_013400575.1. Lineage (NCBI taxonomy): Eukaryota > Metazoa > Chordata > Aves > Passeriformes > Fringillidae > Peucedramus > Peucedramus taeniatus. The sequence goes on from WBNO01018677.1 coordinate 162,742, forward strand.
TGTCCTTGGGGCTCTCCCAGAGAAGCTCTCCAAGGCAAGGCTGGGCTTCCAGCCTGGGTAAGTCTGGCTGGATTTCAGTATAGTAAAAACAAGAGAAGGTTTAAGAGAAAAGATTCACCTATCAGTGCTCCCCTGCCTCACTTCTCCACTTCATGGCAAGCCAATAATGTGAAGAAAACGAAGCTTTAAAAAAATACCCTGTTAAATAAGTTATTTTGGTATTTTAAAGCAATTTTTGGTTATTTTACCTTCTAATCAAAGGTTGTTAGGGACAGAAGGGGTAAAGTGCCAGTGTCTGAAGCCTGTGGGATGCACAAAAAAAGCTCCAGAGAGGCTGCAGGCTGTGGTTCAGGACATGCAGGGAGAGCCACCTCCACGCTGGAAAATTTTATGGCACAAAATCTGAGCTCTGAGGGTTCAGAAGCTGAGAGTTTATTTCACTCTCTATTTGAAATGAGTCTCCACAAGAAGCTTTTTCAGTGAAAAGGGTTTCTTTCTCATAAACACTTGAGAACAAACATGGAATTTCTGTTCACCTCAGGAAGATGATGCCATTCCTCAGCCCTGTCTATCTTGTGCTCTTGTGTGTGGGTTGGTTTTTTTCCCTCAAACCACGCTGATTTGGTCAAAACTGTCTGAGTCTGAAAGCCTCCAGAGCAAACATTGCAGAACTGAGACTGGGCTTTGGGAATGCTGGGGGAGAGGAGAGGAGCAGGGAAACCTGCAGGGAACTGGGGTTTGCCAGGGGAGAGAGGAGAGGGCAGCTGGGGCTGGGTTTGTTTGGGATCTGCTGCTGGGTGAGGAGAAAATCACCCAACAACTGGCACAGGGATTGGCAAAGCAGGGCCAGCTTTAATTGTGGGTGTTTGTGTAGGCAGAGATGAAGGAGCTGTGAACAGGAGGCAGAGGAGGGAGAAGCCTCTCCCATGCAGCATTTTCAGGGCAGGCCCTCACAGATGAGGGCTTTGTGTGCCTGGACATGGTTTGGGGTCAGGAGCAGCAGAGGGGAGGAACTCAGGCTGAAACCTGAGGGTTTCATCTGGACCTGCCTGGGGTGAGGCTGAGCTGCTGCAGGAGGAGCCCTCAGCAACCCAGGGCACCCCAGAACCAGGGAACCCCAACCTCTGCTCTGAAGGGGATTGAGGGGCTGGTTCTGCCCTCGTGGCACCCCAGTTAATGGGGAGAATCTCTGGGGAAAGGAGGAGATGCCCATCCAGCTCGACCTGTTGGTTTGTGCCCTTGGTTTCTCTCAGGGAAATGGTGTTAAGGCCATATTGTGCTCACATGTTTGGAGTTAAACCAACCCACAGAACCCCTGAGGTGGGAAAAGCCCTCCCAGCCCATCCAGTCCCAGCTGTGCCCTGTCCCCTCCCTGTCCCCAGCCCAGAGCACCGAGTGCCACCTCCAGGAATTCCTGAGACACTCCAGGGATGGGGATCCAAACCTCCCTGGGCAGTTCCAAGGCCTGAGCCCCCTTTCTATGGAGAAATTCCTGCTGATTCCACCCTGAGCCTGCCCTAAGGAGCAAAGGCAGGTCTCTGTTTAGGCTCTGGCTCCTGGAGGCCCTTTGGGCACGGAGGAGCTGCAGGGTGGATGCCCAGCAGAGCCTTGGGAATGGGCACAACTGCCCAGAGGCTTCTGATTCAGCCAAAAACCTGAACTGAATACAGGGAAAATAACAAAAAGAGGAAGCAGACTGAAGAAAATGACTGATTGTACATTTTTTAAAGGAATTGCTCTGGAGCTTGTTCATTCTGAGATGAATTGGGAGCTTTAGCCTCGCCTGTGAGCTCACCCTTGGTCTGAGTCTCTAGTGGGGATTTATCCATCAGAAAGTGCCCTGAAACTGCTCCACTTTCTATGAAGCTCCCCTGGCAGATCAGTCCCTGCAGATTAAAGCTGGGAGTGAATTTCTGACTCAGAGGTAAAAGACACAATGTCATCCTCGATGACGGAAATTCTTTACAGGATTTCTTTTCCCTTTTGAAAGTTATTTGCCTAAAAGAAGAGACTGAGGTTGTAACTGCAGCACATGACAGAAACAAATGGTGTGTCTGAGTTCCTTTAGTCAGGTAACTTAATCTTTCAGTATTTTAATTGTGCAATATCAAACACCCTGGTAAATCCCCCCTGTGGCTGAGAGTGCCAGTGTGAAATTCTTGGAGGGAAGGTGAAAATGATTGAATGAGATTATTAAAACAATGAAGGGAGTTGCAGAAGTGGAAGAGGGAAGTGGTGCCATTTTCTGCTGTAAATTAGTTCTTGGTGCACCAAGCCTGGACAGCACTGATGTTTTGAGTGTCTCTGAATGTCAGAGCCCATTAAAAGAGCCTGGAGTGCCAGGATGAGGGGGAATGGCTGAAAACTGCCAGGGAGGGCTAGATGGGATGTTGGGAAGGAATTGCTCTCTGAGGCCCTGGCACAGGGTGCCCAGAGCAGCTGTGGCTGCCCCTGGCTCCTGGCAGTGTCCCAGGCCAGGCTGGATGGGGTTTGGAGCACCCTGGGACACCCTGGGTGTCCTTTCCCTTCTCCTGTGCTCCATTCCTCTCTCCATTTCTGTCCTTTCCTCCAAACAGCACATCTGCCACAGTGACAGAAAATCTCATTCCATTTTTACCATGAGTGCAGGGTTTTTCCCTCTTCCCAAATCTTATCCCAGAGGCCCCTCCACCGTGGCTGGGCTGTCTTGGAGTAGCAGGACAAAGACCAGTGGGATAAAAAGACCAGTTTAACCCCTAACATGAGCTGTGTGCCCTCTGCAGGGGTGTCCAAAGCCAATCCCCTCATCCAGAGCAGGTTCCTGGGGTTTATTCCCCCAGTTCAGTTCTTTTGGTCTGAAGTTGGCCATGCTTTGGGCTTGAACAATTTTTCATTTCCTAAAAAAAGCCTTGGCAGGACTTTGTTTGGATGTCATCTCAAGGCCTTGCAGACTTGCACTGGGTCATGTGAATTTTGTTGGCACCAGAAGCGAGACTTGGAGCCACGGTGGGAAATGCATTCATTGCCCAATTTGAATGTCAGCAGCACAGCTGAAGGTTCTGGTGCCAGCAGTGACCTCAAAAGTGTCAATGAGATCAGAGTTTGGAGAAAACGTTCACAAAGTTCAGATAAACTGCAGCTTCTCTTGGGCTCTTTTGGAAATCACCGAGCTTTGGCAGTTCAGGATCTGGCTGAGCACAGCAGATAAAACCACAGGGTAAAGCAAGGCCTGGCATTAAATACAAGGAAGAGCTAAAAGTGGGTGTAAACTGTATCAATTTCAGGCAATGTACATGATTCAAGTCAAGTGTTTCCTGCAACTTGATTTTTATTTCCTTCAAAGCAGAGCAGGCTCTGCTGAATGCCCTAGAGGGAAGGGAGTGTGGAGGGAATGAGAAGGAACAGCAGACTCGGTGTGGTTGGGAATGTCAGACATTCCCCAGGGGAATGGATCCCAGCTTGTGATCAGAGGGATGAGGAGGAGAGGGAGGCAGGGGCTGGGGGGCAGCTGGCACAGGGAGGAGGGGATGGGGACAGGGAGGGGACAGGGAGTGAGGCCAGCCCAGAGCAGGTTCCTGTCAGGGAGAGCTTGGGGCTTCTGCTGGCCAGGGTGACCACTCAGGAACAAAACCCTTCATTCCAGTGCTGGCCATGACTCCTCCTTGCCCTCTTTGCTGTCCCTGTGTGTGGCTCTGCCCCCTCTGGGGGTGCCCAGAGGCTCCTGGTGACACAGGGACAACGTGACACCGTGGGACTTCCGTGCTTTCAGTTTGGGTTTGCTTTTTGAAAGTGCTGCAAGCTTCTGACAGAGCAGCCACCAAAAACCGACTGAAACCACAAGTCCATTACTAACTGTGTGTAAAAGCCCAAAGGAATAACTTCCTTTGGAAGGGGGTGCTGTGGGTATGGGGGATGAAAGTCACCCAGCTCCAGCTGCAGTTTGTAGCAGAGAATTGATGTCTTTCTGTCAAATTACAAATTCTATTGAAAAAAATCATCTCCAGACTTTATTCTGATGTTTTACTTTGCCACCAGCTAAGCACTGATGAGAATTTTGAGTTGTGTACATTTAGCTTTGCCTGTTATGAAATGAAAATCCTCCTTGTTTGTATTTAATCTCCACTTTAACTCCTACTGCCATTCCCCAAGTCTCAGGTATAAATAACAGGAGGGAAATCCTAACCTGGGGAGTTGAACACGAGGGTTTTGTTCATTTTGAGTTAAATATTCTGTTATTTAAATGAGCAGAAAGATAATTGCAATTCTTCAGATAACTGGAAACCAAATCAGCCAAATCCTGGCTCCAAGACTGGTGCCAGTCACCATCCATAGGTACAGGACTGTGCTGACATGGAAAATACATGACAAGAATTGATTGATCAATGTCCAGTGGGACATGGTGGGGTTTTATGTTAAAGGGAAGCACTGGAAATTCATTTTTGAAAAGGTGTCCTTAGCAAATGAAGAAAATAATTTTCTTTCTCGTGGTGTGTAATAGAAAACCAGTGCAATCTATGCAGAATGTGGTTCAGGCTGGAGATCAGCAGGAATTTCTGCATGAAAAGGGTGCTCAGGCCTTGCCCAGGGGGTTTGGAGAGCCCATCCCTGGAGGTGTCACCTGGAGGTGGCACTCAGAGCTCTGGGCTGGGCACAGCTGGGACTGGATGGGCTGGGAGGGTTTCCCAGCTCAGGGATTTGGGATTCTGAGGCAGCAGAGTGCCCATCCTTGGGCACCCCCCAGCACAGTGACAAGGGGACAGCTGCTGGGACAGCAGCCAGTTTCAGGCTTGTGGGTTTTGAGGTCAGGCCAGGTCTCCCAGCCCGTTCTGGGGGAAGTTCTGCAGCCACCCTGGTTTGTTACATAACAGAGCTGCCCTGCCCAGCCCCCTGCCACCCCAGCGTGTCACAAACCACAGAGCTGTTTTGACTGGAGCTGCTCTGGAGAGCCTCAGGAGCTGTGCCAAGGAGGGGAACTCCCACAGGAAACAGCAGAGCTCAGCCAGAGCCAAACCGTGCTGGGATTTCCAAACAAAGTCTGGGAATGGCAGGGCTGGGTCCTGGGGGCAGTGCCAGGCTGAGGGGGGACCCCACACACAAATCCAGGCTGGGGCTGCAGCATCACCTCCCTCGGGCAGCAACACACGGGATTGCCCAGGAGCAATTCTGGGATTGTCCAGGAGCAGCTCCAGGATTGTCCAGGAGCAATTCTGGGATTGTCCAGGAGCAGCTCCAGGATTGTCCAGGAGCAATTCTGGGATTGTCCAGGAGCAATTCTGAGATTGTCCAGGAGCAATTCTGGGATTGACCAGGAGCAGCTCCAGAATTGTCCAGGAGCAATTCTGGGATTGACCAGGAGCAATTCTGGGATTGTCCAGGAGCAACTCCAGGATTGTCCAGGAGCAATTCTGGGATTGACCAGGAGCAATTCTGGGATTGTCCAGGAGCAATTCTGGGATTGTCCAGGAGCAGCTCCAGGATTATCCAGGAGCAATTCTGGGATTGACCAGGAGCAGCTCCAGGATTGTCCAGGAGCAATTCCTCACAGAAAGGGTGCCCAGGGGGGTTTGGAGTGCCCATCCCTGGAGGTGGCACTCAGAGCTCCAGGCTGGGGACAAAGTTGGACTCCAGGGTCTGGGAGAGCTTTTCCAGCCTCCAGGATTGCTGGGATCACTGCTCCTCCAAGGCATCCCACGCCCAGGCTGTTCCTGGCTGAGGACATGCTGAGTTACCTGGGGAATGCTGGCTCTGCTTCCTCTTTCCCCCTGTGGTTCCTGCGCGGTTTTTTCATCTCCAGCAGGTTCGCGACACAACAAAAAACGCCGCCGAAACTCAGAGCCAGGGAGTTTCTTTTCAGTGAAATTGTGAGTGAAGGTGGAATTTTCTTTTTTTTACCAAATGCTTCATTACCCCAGAAAGTCCTCAGTTAGGGGGAAGGAGATCCAAACACTTGGGAAGAATTTTCAATCAAAACTAGTCAAGGCTGGAGCCACAGGCAAAATGGACTTGGAATGGGTTTTGTTAGTAGTTTTCTTTTAAGTACCTAAAAATAAGATTCCCCAAAAGTAGATTTTGAAATTTTGCTTAAAATGTTTCTACTTCTCTTTTCTTTGGTTTCTTTATTTGTTTTTCTGATTTTGTTTATTTCTTCTCTTTGCATCCCTCCCCAGATCTATCAGGACAACTTTGAGTGCCTCATGTTCTAATAATTATGGTGAGACTTGAAACTTTTTCCAAAGAAATCTAAAATCCTTCCTATCCCTGTAAAGCCATTTCAGCTGCCCTGAACTGATTTGAACAAATTTCAGCTCTTTTCCCTTTCAGCCCAGCCCAAACCTTTCTGAAGAGCAGAGTTCTCCTGGGTGTTTGTGCATCCACACTGCTGGGATTTATTGATAATTACTGGAAACTTGCAAACAGCCTGAGCATCACCTGCAGTTTTAAATTAATTAATTAAACAAGTAATCTAATTTTAAAAGTATTTAATTTTAAATTAATTTAAATGATTTAAAGTTAATTAATGGGATATTGCCTGTTTTATTCCCCCTGTGCTCCAGTGGGGTCCTGGGGGGATTCCAGCTCAGCTTCCCAGCCTCCTCCCAGGGCTGCAGAGGCACCACCAGGGATGGCTTTGCCTGGGGCTGGGGTCAGGATAAAGAGCTCTCAGTGCCACATCAGCTGTTCCTTGAGCACTTCCAGGGATGGGGACTCCACTCCCTCCCCAGGGTTCAACAAAGGGCATTTTAATTTTTTTTCTTCAGTTTTGACCAGGATTCCCCTTCCAACTGAAAATCTCAGTTCTTTTAAGAGAAGTGGCTTGAACTTTTCCTTCCCAGACGCAGACACTGGAGTGGGTGGTGAGGAAGGTTCATTGAGCTGCTCTGCACTCTGCTGCATTTCAGCACGAGGGGTGGTGGGGCTTTTATATGAAATGAGAAGTGGAGGTGAGGAGTCTCATGGTTTGTGTGTGCAGTGACGCCAGAGGCTGCACAGAAGTCCCACAGAGCTTTCTGCCCTCTCTCACACGTGGTGTTACCCCAGGGGGTTGGAGCTGTGTTCTCCCAGCCACATTTCTGCCTGGCCAGGATTCTCATTTCCCAACCCAATGCCTCTGGCTCAGCTCTGAGTGCAATGTGAGGTAATGGCACCTTCATTCCCTTCACAAAAATCGAGGTTATTTAGCAGAATTTGTGGGTTTCTTCATCCCCATCTTTCCTGTTCTCTTGGTTTATTAAATAGAAGTAAATCTGCAGTGCAAGTGAGTGAAGTTCTCTCTCCCCTGCTCAGCCACAGGTGCTCTGAAGAGACGTTTGTGCACCAGATATTCCAATATTTGTGGGGTTCCCTTCTCCTCATTTCTCTCCCCATGAACAATTAACTGTGCAGATGCAGCCCCTGTAATTAAATGGCAATTTCAGAATTGTGCCACTGGGAGCCCAGGGCTGCTCAGGATCTGGCTCTTCCCAAATCCTGGCTGTGCCTTTGTGAACAAAGGCGTGGAGCCACCTCCCAGCCTGGAATAAACTTTGCCCTGGGTTATTCCCAGCCCTGCAGCAGGTCAGAGCTTTGTGTTTCCCTGGAATGCCAGCCCTGGGTGCAGAATTCTCGGCAGGGCTGCCTGGGGACTCCAGGGGTGGGGCTGGCTCGGGTCACATCCCACATCCTGGGGCTGGGCTGGTTCCACCTGTCCCCGGGGCAGTTCCAGGTCCCCGGGGCAGTTCCAGATCCCCGGAGCAGCTCCAGATCCTCAGAGCACCTCCAGATCCCTGGTGCAGTTCCAGATCCCTGGTGCAGTTCCAGATCCCTGGAGCAATTCCAGATCCCCGGAGAAGGGCTGGATCCCTGGGGCAGTTCCAGATCCCCAGAGCAGTTCCAGATCCCTGGTACAGTTCCAGATCCCTGGTGCAGTTCCAGATCCCCAGAGCAGTTCCAGATCCCCAGAGCAGTTCCAGATCCCTGGTACAGTTCCAGATCCCTGGGGCAGTTCCAGATCCCTGGAGCAGCTCCAGATCCCTGGTACAGTTCCAGATCCCTGGGGCAGTTCCAGATCCCCGGAGCAGTTCCAGATCCCTGGGGCAGTTCCAGATCCCTGGAGCAGCTCCAGATCCCTGGTACAGTTCCAGATCCCTGGGGCAGTTCCAGATCCCTGGTACAGGTCCAGATCCCTGGTACAGTTCCAGATCCCTGGGGCAGTTCCAGATCCCTGGGGCAGTTCCAGATCCCTGGAGCAGCTCCAGATCCCCAGAGCAGTTCCAGATCCCCAGGGCAGTTCCAGATCCCTGGGGCAGTTCCAGATCCCCAGAGCAGTTCCAGATCCCCGGAGCAGTTCCAGATCCCCAGAGCAGGGCTGGATCCCCGGAGCAGTTCCAGATCCCCAGAGCAGTTCCAGATCCCTGGGGCAGTTCCAGATCCCCAGAGCAGTTCCAGATCCCCAGAGCAGCTCCAGATCCAGGCTCAGCACAGCCTGCCCTTGCAGGCAGCAGGGAATTCCCTGCAGATCCAGGTGGAAGTGCCCTCCCATGAGGATGCTCAGAACACTTGAGCAGAGCATTTGTTAAATTCAGCTGGTTGAGGAAAAATTCTCCTGGCCATGTGCTCCATCCCCTCTGTACACCAGTAACTGGTTTATACTGGGCTGGTTTGTACTTTCACTCTCTGGTGAAAGTGTTTTTCTGCTGAACTCTCCAGCCATGATCCCAGGATTGATGTCAATCAGGATTGGAGCTCATTTGCTTGGGGCAAACAATAATTCCTTTGAGAAAGGTATTTATGGTTACAACTGCCAGACTAAAGCTCTCTCAAGCAGTTCTTAATCTCAGGCATTAATTAGAGGTGGAGGAAATTGAGGCAGGAGGTTTAAAGTTGATATTATTTTTATTACAGGTACAAACAAGTGTTGCATAAGAATATCAGTGTTTAACTGCTGAGCTTGGCCCGGGTGTGTTTATGGAGATTCTGCAATGCAGGGCTTTTCCTGCTGCCTCTCCCTGGCCTCAGAAATTCCAGAACTGATGGGGAGTCAGCACAGCCTTCCCTCAGGTATCAGAGTGCCACAACAGAAACAGATGGGACTCTTTATATACATATATATATATATATATAGTGTAGGAAAGCTGAGTCTTTATGGCACAGCTCCTATTTTGTAGGAATATTAGAAGGTGCTGTGTTAAATCTAATTGATTAACAATACACTGGCAGTTTATTGCTCAGTAAATCTCTAGGGTGCATGATCTTAAATCCCTCTATTTTTGGTTAGTTTACTTATTTTCTTCATGGAGTTTTTACAGGTGCAGACTTTTTCTTACTAGAATAGGTTATTTAAACTGATTCCCATTCTCTTAATTCCTTCTCATGGGAACTTACTGCAGTTACTAGCTGTGCTTAGCTGAAGTAAGGCTTAAGCCAGGATTTTTATAAAGCTTTTCTTTTATAAGGTTTGTCCCAGTCTGTAACATCAGAGGAATCTGGAGAGTGGCAGTGTCAGGCAAAGCAAAGGCTCTGCCAGGAGCCCAGGGAGGCAGGGGCAGGTGCTGGGCTCCAGCTGAGCCCCTGCAGTGGCTGTCACCACGGGAGGAGTCCTGTCCCTTGTGGTGGAAGCCACTCCTGATTGACTCCCTGCTGCTGCTGGAGCTCAAAGAAGTCCCCAGTTCCTGGGTCCCTCCCTGAGCTCTGCTCACAGGGACTGGGTTTGTTCCCAGCACTGCCAGCAGTGTCCTGGGCATTTCACCTGGAGGAATAAAGCAGGAAAAGCCAGAAATAGAGGGGAAAGTGGAGTGATGAGTTTATGGCTAAAATAGTTTATAAACAAATGGATTTGGGGGCAGTGAATCTTTGTGCTCTGCAGCTCTGCCCCGTGGAGTTGGAAAGTGAGTTTCATTCGTTTTCCAGCTGGAAATTGTGAGGATTGTCCCCAAAATCCCTTCAGGGCAGTTAGGAAGTGACAGAGGAGAGCCCACACTCACTGTGAGAGCTGCAGGGCTGATTTATTTACTGGCCAGGAAAAATCCTCCCTGAAACCTGCAAGTTCCTGGTTTCATCCCTTCAGATCCTGCCCATAATGAGAGCAGAACCCAGCACAGATCTCCTCTCCTGGCACAGGATCAAATGAGCTCCAGATGTGCAAAAAGCAGTGATTTTTACTAGAATTGTGTTTCCATAGCCCTGTGCACAGGATCATCCCAAAAAAAGGCATCATGTTCCATTTTTTTGACAAAAAACACCCCAATGTACAAATCCATGAGCATTTTAAATGTGGAACACATCCTTTACTTTGGTTTTTTTTTTTTTTTTTTTTTTTTTTTTTTGTTGTTTTTTTCCATATCTCCTCAAGCAAATCACAGAATTCCTGCTCAGCTCCAGGAATTTACTGGCATGAGTCAATTATTCCACCTGGGTGAAGGACACTTTTTCTGTGGGGCTGTTGAGGTGTTTAATCAGGGTGATGTCAGAGCACAGGGAGGAGCAAGGGAGCACAGTTCCCAAAATGAGCAACTCCTGGCACATCCTCATCCTCCCTGGCCCCAGCAGGAACAGATGTGCTCACTCCAGGCAGGCAGTTTCATCATTCTCCTGGGAAAGTCCTCGCTGGAAGTTCCCTCATGCAAAGCTTTCTCCTCACTCTGATTTATTCCCAGCTCTTCAGCCTGGTGCCACTGAGCTGCAGGAACAGGGATGTGCAGCCCTGGGACAGCCCAGCACAGGGAAATGTGAGAAATGGATTTATAAAGATTATGGAAATGGAATTATAATGATTTATAAAGAATTCTCAAAGCCTGACTGAAAGCTCACACAGCCTGCTACATCTGTGAGCAAACTCTGAGATGAGCTGTGCTGGCTCAGGGAGGCCATGGAGTAGAGATGACGTGGTTGAAAAAGAGATTGAGCTGAAACAAGTTTCAAAAGATGGCCTTGCAAAAAGAGCAGATATTTTGGAGAATTAGAACTGTGAAAGATGCATTGTAGCAGGACCATGTGGGGTAAAAAAATAGGTGATTGGTGTTGAATGCAGGTTAAAATACAGGTGATGGGTGTTAAATATAGGCTAAAATATAGGTAAAAAATACAGGTGATGGGTGTTAAATATAGGCTAAAATATAGGAAAAAATACAGGTGATGGGTGTTAAATATAGGCTAAAATATAGGTAAAAATACAGGTGATTGGTGTTAGAAGTATTAGCTGCATTGTGTGGCAAAAGCTAATAGGCTGAAAAACATTTCTAAGGAATTGCAAGCAGGAAATGGGTTGGTTTCTGATGGAATGGTGTTGAGTTTTAGATCTCTTGTGTCTCATTCTTCATTGATGCTGAGAAGGGAATAAAACCTTTCAAAATGCCTCTCAGTTGTCCCATCTCTGTAGAAGCTGGAAAACCAACAAGGGACCATGGAGATTGTCCCAATTCCTGAGGTACTGGCACCAAGATCTGCCCTGTCCCAGTCAGAAATGTGTGGTAGCACCAAAGTGAGCTGGAGGAGGATTTGCCATTCCACAATCCCTCTCCTGTGCCGTGGGTCCTGGAAACCCTCCCATGTCAGAGCTCCTGAATTTTAATTTTAAGGGGTTGGTAACAGCATTGTCCCATTTGTTACAACACCTCTGCAGCAAAGGAGTGAATGTGATGTCACAGAGCAGCCCTGGAGTAATTCCAAAATTTTCTTTGGCTTTCAGAAGTTCAGGGACCCATCAGTGGTTCACTGGTGAAAAGTTTTTGCTTTCCAAATAGGTCTTGTATGACCTCATTCCCTCAGTCATGGGAGGTGTCAGAGCTCTTATTACATAATTTAAAGTTTCTTTTCCCCACCTTGAGGAACTTGGAATTTTCTAACAGATAAAAAATGATGTAACAAGATGCCTGGATCCTGCCTGGGCATTGAGTGTTCCTGTGAGCTCCTGAATCCCTTATCCTGGTATCCCATTCTCAGTTTGGGTCCCCAGGCTTTAGCATTAAATAAATACTTTTACATTAATAATTAAGAACAAAATAGGAAGTTGTCATGACTTCCTTTTTTTTCCAGGTATATCCCTGAGAGCTTTAATTACAGAATCATGGAATATCCTGGGCTGGAAGGGATCCTCAAGGATCATCAGTCCAGCTCCTGGACACCCCAAGAACCCCACCCTGTCCCTGAGAGCATTGCCCAAACCCTCCTTGGACTTAGAATGGCCCAGCTTGGCTTTGTCTGAAAACTCCTTTTCTAGGAGCTGTCAGACAAAGAAAATGCTCTTGAATTTCAGTGAAATTGATTTACTGGGCTTTTCCCTTGATTTTCAGTTTGCAGTGTTATTTCCCCACCCCCAGCACTGTAACATGGCCCAAGCAGTGCTGGTGGTGAGTTCAGAGTTACAACATCCCCAAGAAATGAGTGCAGCTCTGGAGAAGAGCCCAGCTTGCAGAGGGCTTCTGCAGCTGGGTGCTGTCAGACTGATCCCAGTGCCAGGTCTATATCAGTGTCAGACTGATCCCAGTGCCAGGTTTGTATCAGTGTCAGACTGATCCCAGTGTCAGGTCTATATCAGAGTCAGACTGATCCCAGTGTCAGGTCTGTATCAATGCCAGGCTGATCCCAGTGCCAGGTTTGTATCAGTGCCAGGTTGATCCCAGTGCCAGGCTGATCCCAGTGCCAGGCTGATCCCAGTGCCAGGTCTGTATCAATGCCAGGTTGATCCCAGTGTCAGGTTTGTATCAATGCCAGGTTGATCCCAGTGCCAGGTTTGTATCAGTGTCAGACTGATCCCAGTGCCAGGTTGATCCCAGTGCCAGGTTTGTATCAATGCCAGGCTGATCCCAGTGCCAGGTTTGTATTAATGCCAGGTTGATCCCAGTGCCAGGTTGATCCCAGTGCCAGGTTTGTATCAGTGCCAGGTTGATCCCAGTGCCAGGCTGATCCCAGTGTGGTCTGTGCTGATCTGCACTGCACTCTGCACCAGCACTGAACCATCTCCCTGAGCAAGTCCTGGGAGGAGCCTCCTCTGTTCCTGTGACAGAGAGGATTGATAACTCTATTTCTGCAATAAATCAATCAGAAATACCAATTCCTTTCGGATTCCTGCCCCACATTTGCTGAGCACCTGTGAAGATTTGCAAAAGCACCTCATGGATTTAAGCACCCAGATCCCACTGACTCTGCAGAGTCATTTCCTGTAGAAAATGAGATTTGGTTCTTAAAGCCCTTTGGAAATGTCACACCTCGCTTTGCCTTTCTTTAAAAATCCTTGTGCAAGGCACTTGTGGCTCCTGCTGTTCTCTTTTTCCCTCTGGTGCTGTGTCCAAGGCAGGAGTTTGTGCAGAGACACCCAAAGCTCTGGGGGTTACCCTGGGGCAGGACCAAGAGGTGAAATCCCCTTTTCCCTTCTCTCAGGGGCAGCAGCTCCTGCTCCATGGATCCAGATCCCATCTGGAATTTGGGGAGCTACATCAGCCTGGGCTTGATTAGGGCAGGGCTCAGTGGTGCTCCTGCCCATCTTCCTGTTCTCTCCACCCAAGGAGGGGGAAATTCCCAACATCCCCATCCTGGCCAGCTGCTCCAGTGGGACCAAAATCAAATTCATCTCTGGCCTGTAAAGGTTTTTGCTTTTTGGCAGAAGTTGGATATGTTTGTCCCCTGTGCTTTGTATTTTTCTCAAGGCTGGAGCTTTGTTCAGTGATTCCATGGAGTGGCTTAATGGGAATTTTTTTTAGGAAAATTCATTGGTGCACTAATATTACACAGTATTTCTTGATGAATTCACATAAATGACTGAATTATAGATTGAGAATTATAGAATAATATATAGAATTACAGATAAAGAACAGTGTTCCCTTCTCAGTGCTACTGCATTAAAAATCCTGGGAATAAAAGTTGGTCTTTGGCATTAATCTGCCAATGGACATCCATGGAAAATGGATTCCATATAGAGGAATCATACAGATTATACTTTTCTTTATACAGAGATTATACTTTTATTACACTTTAATTATACTTTTTATAATTATTCCTTTTCCCAAAGTTACACAGGGTTTTTTTTTCCCTGGATTGGGGTGATTTCTTTGTCATTCCACAAAGCAAAACCCCTAAGAAAGGAAACCTGTTTTTAAATGTGCCTTTTCTGCCAAAAAGGAGTTTTTCCTCAGCATTAAAGCATGGACAGGGCTTGCCCATTCTCTGTCACTGTCATAGGGGAAGCAGAGTAAGAGATGGGGAGAAGCTGCTCCCCTCCAAATTTCCCCTTCAGAATCAATGAGCTCATCGTGGAAAACCAGGCTGTCATCGAAAGAGCTTTTCACAAGCTCTGTGTTTTAATATTTAAAAATTCCTCTGATGGATCACAGGAAACCATCCCATCATGGAAGTTCCACCTAGAGGTGTCTGTGCTCCAGGGCTGGTTTTTGGGATTCTTGGCAGAAAGCTTGGGCCCAAGTCCCTCCATGTGTCCTGGCAGCAGAGCTGAGCCAAGGGAATCAGGAGGGCTTGATGCAAACACACTGAAAATGTGCATTTGTTTGTATGAATTAGGAGGTGTTTGTGTTAATGAGTCCATGTTTCAGGAGTGAGCAGGCACCTGAAGAGCTTTGTTAAGCTCTGCATTAGTCACTGTGACTGCAGAGAAATGCATCCCTGGAAGGAGAAGAGGGACAGTGAGAAGGAGCAGGAAATGTGCACTGAAGTCACTCCTGCCTTATTTGTATCTGTGACTGAGCTCAGCTCCCAGACTGCCTGTCACTGCTGCCTTGCTGTTAGCCCAAAAGGGCTTCTGGATGCTGCAAATTGTCTGAAATGGGAGCAAATCTGTGCCCATCCTGTGCCCACCTGGGCTCTCTCTCCCTTGTGCCCAGGGCTGCGTTTACAGCAGGGGAGGGGTCACTGCCCCCTGAGCTCCTCCTGCTCCTCTCCCCAAAATGGGATCTTGGGATGAGGACAAGCAGCTGAGCTGGAAAATGGTGCCCAGCACAGCCTCCTGTGAGCTGGCCTCGAAGGCAACCAGGGACAGGATAGGAGGGGACACCTTTGTCACCTGGAATGCCCTGGGTCCCTTTGGCAGTGCCCAGAGCTCCATCCTGTCCATTCTGTCACTGACACAGAGCTCAGGTGAGCAGTCCAGGGGCTGCTGCTCAGTTCTGTGTCAGGAAGGGCTCCATGACCCCCTCTGAGCCAGATTCAGCATTTGGGGTGGGAAGGGAGCAGCTTTGGGGTTATTCACATTTGGGATGGGAAGGGAGCAGCTTTGGGGTTATTCACATTTGGGATGGGAAGGGAGCAGCTTTGGGGTTATTCACATTTGGGATGGGAAGGGAGCAGCTTTTGGGTTATTCACATTTGGGATGGGAAGGGAGCAGCTTTGGGGTTATTCACATTTGGGATGGGAAGGGAGCAGCTTTTGGGTTATTCACATTTGGGATGGGAAGGGAGCAGCTTTTCTCTTGCCCCAGCTGCTCCCAGAGCTGCTCTGCCCGTGCCCAGCTCTGCCAGCAGCCCTGGCACAGGGAATTCCCGTGTTTGAGGAGCAGGCTGGGCACTCTGGGATGGGCAGGGAGTCATCAGGGCCACCTGGGAGTGCAGGGCCTGGGGCTGTGTCCTGTGGGATGGGAAGGAGTCACAGCTCAGCTGCCAAAGGTGAGTGGGACCCCATTCAAGGCACATTTCTTGCCTGGCCCCAGCCTGGAGGGACAGGACCCAGGGAATGGCTCCCAGTGCCAGAGGGCAGGGATGGGTGGGATTTTGGGCAGGATTTTTTCCCTGGCACACATTTCCCAGCAGCTGTGGCTGCCCCTGGATCCCTGGCAGTGCTCAAGGCCAGGCTGGACAGGGCTTGGAGCAGCCTGGGACAGGGGAAGGTGTCCCTGCCATGGCAGGGGTGAAACAGATGATTTTTAAGGTCCCTTCCAACCCAAACCATTGTGGGATTCTGTAGCAAAGGAACAGGATTCTGGCACTATAATCCCTGCACGGTGGCAATCCTGCCCTTGGAAAGCACCTGGAACTGAGTTGTGTCTCTCCATAAATTCCTGAAGTGTGTCAGGTTGAGTTTCAAAACTTTTTTTTTTTTTTTAATAAGCAGTGTTTGCCTGGCAAATAATGAGAATTGTGTTCAATTATTTCACAAACAATTTAAAAAATCACACAGCCTTTCCCCATTTTCAAAGCCCCTGTGGACCATGGGGCTCTTCTTATGCCTGAGGTCTAAAAGGAACACCAGGTTCAGATTATATTTAAAAACTGCAGCATAATAATGTGCAAATATCAGGTATCTCTAAGACAGAACTAATTGTTTATTTTTGTTAGACATAAGTCTCAATTAATAGAACAAACACAACTCAAAAGTAGTAATTAAAAATTAATATTCCCTTTCCTGCTGATTGATGTGGGAGCTGGGATTAGAGGTCATGCAATTATCTCTCTCATGCTTATCAGGTGGAAAGAGTTTTAGTTTATTGAACTTTCTCTTTCTGTCTCCATTCTGTTTCCCATCAGACACTTTGGGAGTTTATTTGATCTCTCTTCACTCTTCCTCTGTGCTGAAGAGACAGAATGAGAGGCAGAAAACCAGCGAGGATCTGGCAAACCACTAAAGGTCGTTCTACAATCTCATAATTTCATTTCCTCCTTAAAGTTTACCTGGGACTCCCAAATATTTTTTTTCTTTGGCTGTAGCTGTGGCCCAATGTAAAATAGGAACTGGAGCCACGTGTTGCAATCCTCTCTGGTACTGCTGTGCCGGCAGGGTTTATAAGGCTCCTCTTTCCTCTGCACACTTGGGGACCAGAACTTTGTTTCCTTCTCATCTCAGAGCCAACCTCCAGCTGCAGCTCCAGCCAGAGGCTTCCCAGCAAACGGTGAGAACTCATTTCTTCTTTATTCTGATGCAAATGTAACATTATGTATTTGAGAGTGGATTGAAATAGTCAATGGGGCCGTTTTCCTCAGGGCAGTGTTTGTATGCTGATGGGGTTTAGCACATGCTGTACTCATGTAAATACTGCTGGAGTTGTAAGCTGTGTCACCAGGCAATAACAATCCTGTTGCTGGAGCAGGGTTGGTGTTTCTGGGCTGGGAGCACTGCCAAACTCCTTTACATGGCTGTTATATTCTGTTCATTGGCTCCTGCCTGAGCTGGGGCTGGCCCAGGTGAGGTCCAGAGATCCTTCCTGGCAGGAATCATTTGGAGATTCTCAGTGAAGGAACCTGGGCTCAGACCCAGCCCTCGAGCTCCAGAGCAGCAGGGACACAGAGGGGACACCAAGGACACTCTGTCCCTGTGCCCTGAGCTCAGGTGAGACCCCACCTGCAGAGCCTCCTGCCCTGGGGTCTCCAACATCAGCAGGACCTGGAGCTGCTGGAGAGAGCCCAGAGGAGCCACGGAGCTGCTCCAGGGCTGGAGCCAGGCTGGGAGAGCTGGGGGGGCTCACCTGGAGAGGAGAAGGATCCAGGGAGAGCTGGGGGGGCTCACCTGGAGAGGAGAAGGATCCAGGGAGAGCTCAGAGCCCCTTGCAGGGCCTGAAGGGGCTCCAGGAGAGCTGGAGAGGGACTGGGGACAAGGATGGAGGGACAGGACACAGGGAATGGCTCCCAGTGCCAGAGGGCAGGGATGGATGGGAGATTGGGAATTGGGAATTGTTCCCTGGCAGGGTGGGCAGGGGCTGGGATGGAATTCCCAGAGCAGCTGTGGCTGCCCCTGGATCCCTGGCAGTGCCCAAGGCCAGGCTGGACAGGGCTTGGAGCACCTGGGACAGTGAAGGTGTCCCTGCCATGGCAGGGTTGGCACTGGAGGGGCTTTGAGGTCCTTCCAACCCAACCTGTTCCATGATTCTGCGATTCCCTGAACATTTGGAGCTGGAATATTCTCATTCCTGAAGTGCTCAGGCACTCACTGGTGTTGTTCAGAATCCAAATTTATTTCTGCTTAATTTTCCAATAAAATTTTGAGATGGGAGAGGAGTGCTCTCCCACATCTACACTGTGAATCATTTCCATGCAAATTGTTGACTCTTAATCAAAAACCTGAGTCGTGCAGCTTCTCCCTCAAAGCAGGAGAAACTTTTCTGTTTTGGATGTTTTAGTTGTGATGAATGGAAGGGAAGGCACAAGTCCCACTGCTCTCCCCCAGTCTGAGCTGCTGTTTTGATGTTTTGATGCTCAGTTTCAGGTTTAGGAAGTGTGGTGATGAATTTCATGTCTCTGTGACAGAAACCAGCAACTTTCAGAAAGTTGCCAAATGAATCTTTCTGTTGGAAATTCCAGCTGATCCTGCCTGAAATCTAAGAGTGTAATGAAGCAGTTATTAGCACTGCTAATAGGATGTGATATATTTTAGAGCTCTTTTCCAACCTGAATTACTCTGTAATTTCTGTCCAATAATAAGTGGCTTCTCCCTGAGCCTTGTGCCCCTCTCTGAGCACAGCAGGAGCTGCTGCCTCTCCTGGACACTCTCCAGACACTTTATTGTAGCTCCTGGTCCCATTAAGAGCTGGGTACAAATCCAAAGGGCACTGGATGATTTGTGACAGGATTTAGAAGGCTCAGAACAGCAGGAGCTGCAATAGGAATTGATCTGCACAGGAACACACTCTGCTCTCAAGGAATTGGGAGGGCTGCTCCTCTTTCATTGCAAAAAGTGTGGTTTGGGAGGAAAAAAACAACTCAAACCACTTAATTTTGTGTTTTTCACCTGCATTCAGCCTCTCACTATAGTTAGAATAGGCTTTGAAAACCTTTGATATTCACCATCTCTTTCTTGAAGAGATTCTATTTCTGTTAATTTGGTTTACTCTCCAGCTTGAAAAGGTCTGGAAGTGCATCTAAATTGAAGTTTTTATGCACCCAGTAGCTATGACAGTATTTGGCAAAGGTGTTTGTTGTTTCATGGAGAGTTCTGGTGGTCTTTGGAACAAATTCAGGAGAAATATCCATTTATGTATTGGACACACAGCAGCAATGATCTCCACTCCCAGCCATGGCACTGAATCCTGGGGGAATTTTGCCTGAAATTGTTCACAAGCTCAGACTGTGAGAGCTCAGGTGGGTACCAGAACCAGGAGCAGAACTGGAGCAGTCAGTGCAGAGCTGACACCAGCTCTGGGCATTGTCCCTGCTGTCACCTGTTCAGAGATGGAGACAGAACCCAGCAAAACCTTCAGCAGCTCCTTGGGGTTATCCTCAGCCCTTTGTTTTATGGAGCTGCTGCTGAGCTGAGCCAAATCAGGCTTTGGATGGATGGAACGTGGTGCCCATTGATCCTTTAGGGCAGTGCCTTGGCCGTGGGCAATCAGGGAATCACCAAGGCAGGGAAAGAGCTTTGGGATCACCCAGTCCAGGCTGTGCCCATCCCCACCCTGTCCCCAGCCCAGAGCTCTGAGTGCCACCTCCAGGTGCCACCTCCAGGGATGGGGATCCAAACCTGCCTGGGCAGCCCAGTGATCCCTTCCTCCAGTGCCTTTTCCATGGAATTGGCCTCACTGGGCCAAGCAGGGCTGTTCCTGCACGAGGAACCAGCCCAGACCCACTCACACAATTCCCTCAGAGTGGTTCCTTCTCTGAACTGCCTTGGGATGAGAATCCCAAGTGGATCAAAATCATGGCTCCAGCACAACTGGAGCTTCCACTTCCATGGAATCCCAGAGTTCTCAGAATGGGAAGTTGTTCCTCAGCTCACTGGACTCATTTTGTGTCCTTGTCACCCTGCCCAGCCTGACTTTGGAGCACACTCAGACAACCTCAGTGAAGTTTAATAATTTTTTTTTTCCCCTACAGATGTCTCACCTCTTCTGTGCCTTATTGTCCCTGTTTTCCTTTGCTGCCCTACTGGAAAGTGCCCCATGGAAACTGCAGGAAAATGGTAAGGAAGTCTTCACTTAATCTGACCTAAAACTTTGGAATTATAATTGTGGCCACTAGCACAGAATTTATTAACTCCAGCATTTTAGACCAAGGCTATATGTTTATTTGTTTGACAATAATTAATTAGAGTTCATGGGAAAATATTTAAAAATGTCTTCCAACAGCATGTTTGCAATATTTGCATTAGCAACTGTTTTATTTCCTATTCCTTCTGCTCGTGTTCAAAGTCTCAGTCACACAGCCTGGATGCAAAAACTGTGACTAAGGAAACAGCCCTACAAAAAACAAGGAAAGAATTAATTGTGAAAAAAATATACATTTCTGAGTGAAATCTAAAACCTAGAAATAGTTTATCAACTTCTCTGGTAAAGAACTTAAATGTAAATCTATTTGTAAAAATACAGGGTAGGTAATAAACAATTCTTTTGAATAATTTATCAGAGAATTGGGCTAAATTCAGATTGTCCTCTCTTTCAATGACTTCTCTTTACATTATAAAGAATATTTATCCTGGAGGATTCCCTGGGAGGGATTTGATGCTGAAAGCAGCAGATCTGTTTGTCAACACTGAGAGTAAACTCCGAGTTTGAAGATTCCCTCTGCCTGTGTCCATAGGGAGTTTGGGAGTTCCCAGACTTCCTAGAGCTGAGTGTTTTCTGCCAGTTCAGGTTCCATGTCTGACAGGTTTCTCAGAGCTTCTCCTTTGTGGAAAAGCCTCCCTGTGTTCACGCAGAGCTGCGGGCTCAGCCCAGGCCCTCCCTGCTCCGTGTCAGCAGCTCCTGATGCTCCTCTGCCATTCCCAGTGCTCGTCATCGATTCCCAGTGGGACGCAGAGGCCCCGGCCACCACGGTGGAGCTGAGCTGTGACAGCCCTGAGGAGGCAGTTTACTGGAGAAAGGACTCGGGGGGGACACAAAGGGGGAAGACCCTGAGAGTGGCGGTGAAGGAGCTCCCGGACGCCGGCAATTTCAGCTGTGTGAGCGAGCAGAGCCAGAGGGTGCTCAGCTCCAGCCTCCTCCTCATCGCCAGGATCGGCCCCCACGGCCTCCTCATCAGGGACACCCTCAAAAGCTTCAAGGGTACGGCCCCCAAATGCTGGGATTGTCCTGCTCAGGTTTTCTGCAGGCTCTGGGAACAGCTGGAGATGTCCTCGTAAAGGTGTTCTCTTCAAAGCTCTGCTGGCAGAGGCAGGACAATCATCCCTCCTGTGGCTCTGGGCAGTGCAGCTGATGAGCAGCACAGGAATTGGGGCTATGGGGTTTATTTGGGATTCTCCAGGCTGATAGGGTGGAGGGATGGGAGGAGTTGCTTTGGAAAACCAGGGCTGTGTGACAGGAGCCAGGGAAGGGCTGGGGCTGTGCCAGGGGAGGGTCAGGGTGGATTTTGGGAAAGGTTCTTCCCTCAGAGGCTGCTGGCACTGCCCAGGCTCCCCAGGAATGGGCACAGCCCCCAGGCTGCCAGAGCTCCAGGGATGCCCAGGGTGGGATTTTGGGGCTGTGCTGTTGGACTCCATGATCCTTGTGGATCAGCTCAGGAGATTCCAGGATTCTGGGATTTGGCAGAACCAGGGCCTGGCCCAGGTTTGAAGTGCTGGCATTTGGGGCTCTCCATTCAGGAGACAAGCCTGGGATTTTTGCATTTTCTGCATGAGCCTCACTCATCTGAGTCTTACATTTGAGTCCCTCATGGTACTGCCAGGGAATCTGTGAATTCAGAAATTGTTTCTCTCTGCCTTGGCCATTTTGGCAAATAAGAGTAAATAACTCCTGGTTTCTGTCCTTTTCTGTCTAGATCCCAACAGGACATTTTTGAAGTGTGAGGCAAAGAACTACTCTGGAATTTTCACATGTTCCTGGATGACAGAAAATAATAACCCAAATGTGAAGTTCACCATCAGAAGCCTGGAAGAGTAAGAGTTTGTTCTTCCCTTCACAGCCCCACAGAGCAGCCCTTGGTGTTACTCTGTGTAGGATTTCGGGCTGTTAGGGGCATGCACATGGGGGGAGATCTCTTCTCCAAATCTGAACATGCCCAAGATATTTTGAGTCATTACTGGGACAAAGTTAACTTTAAAAAGGGCATGGAAGTCACTCAGAAATTATTAAAGCCTTGAAAAAGGAATGAGTCCAAGTGGGCTGGAGTAGCCACTGGGTAATTTAAGCAATAGCAAAACAGTTGGTGGAGGGCAGAGAGGAAGTGGAGCCAAGCCAGAGAGAAGCACAGCTCCCAGTGAGGGTGGAGTGGGAGGCTGCCCCCACTGCAGAGCACATGGCCCCTGAGAAGGCTGTGCTGAGGAACCCTGCAGGAACCTGCTGGGAACCCTGGGGGGATTTCCTGCCTCCCACTGCCCCGGGGGGTTCTCCAAAGCATGGAGTGCTCCAGCAAAGGTCACCCCAGCCTGCTTGAGGAGAAACAGCTGCCAAGAGGTGCAGCTGGCTGAGAGCAAAACCAGAGCCAGGCTCAGGTGGTGCTTTGGCAGCTTTTGGTGTTTGTTTCCCAATGGAGACTTCCCAGCCCTCATGTCTTCAGCAGGGTTTGGGAGAGGGCAAAGGGGCAAAGGAGGAAACTGGAGCTTGCCATGGGATGGTGGACATGAGAGATCCTGGTTTAGCTTTAAATATTAATTCCTCCTGCTGAAGCAGGGGTGAGCTGAGGCTGAGAATTGACATTAACCCATCCCACAGCACTGGGAATGTGGCAGTTCCCACTGACCCTTTTCTGCAGCAGACAAACTCCAGGCAAACCAAAACATCTCACCAAACAGATGCTGCTGCTGTGGCAGCCCATTCCCAGGACAGAGCAGCATTCCCAGAGCCTCTCCCTGCTCTGTTCCAGCCCCCAGGGAGATGTGTCCTGCAGCAGCCCCGTGGCTCTCACCGAGGGGGCCCTGACCACCTACACAGCCCAGTGCCACAAGGAGAACTTCTGTCCCTTTGCTGAGGAGCACCAGCCCATTGGCATCTCCCTGGAGGTCATTGATGAAGTGTTGTATGAGAACTACACCACCAGCTTCTTCATCAGGGACATCAGTGAGTAGCCCAGCAGTGGGGGGTGAGTTTGAGCTTTATTGTGCTGCTGCCAGAGGGAGTCAGGGCTCAGCCCAGCCCTGGGAATCCCTGTCCTGTGCTCTGTAAATGTCCACCAAGCCCCAGTTACAGGAACAGGGGATGCCAGGACAGAAGAGGATGAGGAAGTGAAGCAGCAGCATCTTCCTGGCTTGTGACCTCCAGTGCCCCAACACCCACAGCTGCCTGAATGTCCCCAAAGGATGGACGTGGTTGGGAAGGGCTCTGTGGGACAAAGCAGAGAATAAATCCAGCAGGCTCCTCTCTGAGAGCTGTTCAGGCTGTGGATGCTTCCCTCCTCACCATTCCTGGATGGGCAGCCAGGACAGGTTCACAGAAAGGGACAGGAAGGAGAGGGCTCTGAGCTGTGGCCACAGGGCTCAGGAAAATGAGGCAGCATCCTACAGAAACAGAGGTTTTCCTAAATGCATTAATGGTCAGCAGGTGCTGAAGATATTCCTGTGTGTCCAGCAGAGCCCTCTGCAACCCTCCAGGCCAAATAAAGAAGGATCTTACCCAGACTGAGTCTAGGAATGTGCTTAGTTTTCCATAAAAAGCACCCAATGCAGTTTTTACACCTCAAGGCTGCTCCTCTCTTAACCTGGAGGCTCCCAAAGCTCATTCCCATAAAACTGTCACCACTAACACACCAAAATCTGACATTCAGTTGTCAACATGAATCAATTCCCTCTGTGTTTTCTCTTGCAGTAAAGCCTGACCCCCCCCAGTGCCAGTACGTGGCCACCAATGGAACAGTGACCTGGACATACCCCAGCACCTGGAGCTCCCCAAACTCCTACTTCCCTTTGACTTTCAAGGTCAAAGTCAAAAGGACAAAGAGACACAGATACCAGGTAGAAACACAACATTTGAGACACAATTTTCTCGCCTGGATAGCAGAAATAATTTAAGTTTTGTATGTGAGAATAATGAACTAAAATTTAAAAAAATGGTGCTGAACCCCAAAATTCTATTCTGGCAGAAAAAAGCCTTTCCCAGGTCCATGAGCAGGAAGATCACTGAGGCAGCTGAGGACAGAAAATCCTGTCCAGCATTGCATGGCTGTGTTTACTAATTCATTAGGAGGCTGTGCAGGGCCTCAGGTGGGAAAATCCCAATTTCCAAACCCAGAACCCCAGGATCTGTGACACCAATTTCCTCCTATGTTATTCATCCCTGGGCAGCTCAGACTTTATAGGTGAATTGGAAATCAGAGACTCATCTGGAAGAATTTCCATGGAGAGTCTGATCTTTTCCCCTCTATTCCCAGTTAATTAATGGAATTAATTCCATAATTAATGGAATTAATTAACAGTCTCAGGGTTAAATCTCCAATCAGGGCAGCTGACACTGCCCCCAGTGCTGCCCTGGCTGTGCAGCCCTGGGCAAGGCAGGCAGCAGGAATGGCCATCCCGGGTTATCCCGGGTTATCCCGGGGTTATCCCGGATTTCCAGGGAAAGCAAAGGCTCCAGGGAATGTTTGCCGCTGGGGCCGGGACCCAGCCAGGCCGGCAGATGGGGCCGTTCCCCGGGCTCAGTCCCTGCTTCCAGCAGCGCCGGCTGCTCCATCCCTCCGCAGGGCCCCTGCTGGGGCTGGGGATGCTCCTGAGCCACCGCAGCCAGGGCGGGGACTTCAGCGGTACCCAGGAGGAAAAACGTCTGGGTTTTAGGGTTCCCGCTCTGGGAGAAGGAGGAAAAAGAGAAAAACCCGGATAAACAAACGACCCCTTTGTTTAATGAGTGTTTAGGTTTGGGGTTTGGGTCATTGAGAACATCCAGCTCAGTGGGTTTGGGTCACTTTGGGACACCCCCCTCAGTGGGTTTGGGTCACTTTGGGACATCCCCCTCAGTGGGTTTGGGTCATTTAAAACACCAAGCTCAGTGAGTTTGGGTAATTTACACCCTCAGTGGGTTTGGGCCACTTTGGGACCTCCCTCAGTGGGTTTGGGTCACTTTGGGACACTCCCCTCAGTGGGTTTGGGTCATTTAGATCATCCAGCTCAGTGGGTTTGGGTCTCTTTGGGACCACCCTCAGTGGGTTTGGGTCATTTAGATCATCCAGCTCAGTGGGTTTGGGTCTCTTTGGGACCCCCCTCAGTGGGTTTGGGTCTCTTTGAGACCCCCCTCAGTGGGTTTGGGTCATTTAGGACACCTCCCCCAGTGCTACCTGAGCTTTTCAGCTCTTTCTGCTGAGCTCAGTTTCTCCCAAGCCCCAGGACTTTGGGACCCGTTGGACCTTTGGGACACCAGGCTCTGGTGGGGGCTCAGTGACCCTTCCTGGTGCCTTGTGGTGGCCCTGTCGCCCTGCCCCGCTGAAGGAGCTGTCCCTGTCCCCAGGTGTACGATGCTGAGGAGCAGTGGCTGCAGCTGCCAGCCCCCGGGCCAGCAGAGGTGTGGGTGCAGGCCAGGGACCGCTGCTACCTCAGCTCCTGGAGCCACTGGTCCTCACTCTGCAGGTAAGGATCCCCCAGGCTGGGCTGCCACTCCTGCCCCGGGGAGAACACAGACAATTCCGATGTAAATTTGCATGTAAATTGAATTTCTGACATTATTTCACAGATAACCAGTAAGGGATCCAGGAGGGTGGCACAGTGCTCCTAGAAAAACACAGAATGAATTAGCACAAGAACAGAAGCACAGTTAGAAGAAAAGTTTCCATTTGAGATTCTCAAGAAGCCATAACTTTTTTTTTTTTTGGTTGAATGTGATCCCAATTTTGGCAGCTCTTAAATCCCCCAGATTTGAGTAACACTTTTAGCATCCATCATGTTACATTAACATGATTTTCACAGGTTGCTGGCAGCTATTATTGTATGTCCTGCATAATATTATTGTGACTTTATTTATTTCATATTTATTTATTTATTTGCTATTTATTTATCTAGTATATATTTATTTAGTATTTATTTTCACTTTATTTATTTATTTAATATTTTTAAATTTATTTATTTATTTATTTATTTATTGGCCTGCAAGGCCAGTGGATGAGAGTTGCCGTTCAAACCACTGCATGTGTTAACTTATTTGGAAAGTCCTGAAGGAACTGTTTGACTCTTCTATTATTTAATGGTTTAATTATTTGTTTATTCAATATTTATTTGTATTTATTTCTGTGGGACTGTGCAAGCACAGAAAGCCTGAGCAGGGGGGTGTGGGGTACCCAGGCCATCCTCACCCCTCAGGATATTGGGGTAAGGAAGGAATTGCAGGTGCAGAGCCCTGGGGGTGTTTCCTGCTGCCCTGTGTCAGCTCTCTGTGCCCAGCTGGAGAGCACTCCATGAGGGATCTGTGGAGCTGCAGCCCACTGGGAGCACTGGGAGCACTGGGAGCACTGGGAGCACTGGGAGCAGGCAGCTCTGAGCTCCTCTCATCCCTCAGGATCACGAAAGGCACTGGGAGCCAGGAGCTGCATTTATCACTCCCAAACAGCCTCCCCTCCTTCCCCTGCTGGGGCCTTTCCATGACCCAGCTGTGCCCAGGGCATCTCCTGCTCTGGAATTCCGTGGCACTGGGATGAATTCCACAGGGGCCAGGAACCCCCAGGGCAGCTGGAACTGCACCCCAGTGCATGAAACCCCCAGAGCCCAGCTGGGAACTGGGCTTGTGTGAATGCCAATGATCTCAGGAAATCAGATTTTAGAATAGAGATTTTTTATAGCCCACTTTGCCAGTGCTCCCCACCGTGTGTTGGTGTGCTCAGGGAAAACTCCTGGCAGAGCCAGGGCCCAGCTCTGGGAGGAAGCAGAAGCATGAGTTGAAACCTTTGTATTTTCCATGGAATCCTGGAATTCTTTGGGTTGGGAGGACCTTAAAGCTCATCTGTCCCACCTCCCACTGTCCCAGGGTGCTCAGAGTTCCATCCAGCCTGGCCTGGACACTCAGGGGTGTCATCCCACTCCAGGGATGGATCCTTTGTCAAAACACTGAGCCCTGACTTCCAGGGGGGCAAAATACTCTGAAATATCTTTGAGGATTCAGGCCTTATCCTCTGGTACAGAATCACTGACATTAAAGTCTTTCATTGCAACCATGCTTCCTTTTTCCCAGTCTTAGCCATGGGAGTTAATTTAAGATATTTAAACATTGAAATGTGTGAAGTAGCTGATATTTCAGAAAACTGCTGATAATTTATTTACAAGTCCTGTTGGTATTTATTAAGTTTACATGTCTTATTTTGGCTATAAAGGCAACTTCTGTGCTTGTTTACAAAGGAGCTAATAATAAATACACCTGAAAACAAGAAAATCTGGTTTATTTGTGATCTTTTACGAATGGTTTGTGTCACTGTTCACTTTTGTACCAGAGGATCAGACACTATTTCTGTCTCAATGTCTGCAGGGCAAATTAATTATTACCAATTAATAATACCAAATTCCCAGCCTGTAAAAGTGCAGAGGATGACCCAGCCAAGGGAGCAGGGTGTGGCAGCAGGATCTGCTGAGCCCTGCCTTGCAGGGGGGGAGAACTCTGGGCTTCTTTGTGGTCTCCAGCTCTGAGCTGAACCCACCTGCCCCAGACCTTGAGGGCTCTGAGGTTCCTCCCTGGTTTCAGAGGTCACAGAACCTTCCTGATCCTCAGGGTTTAAACCTTGGCACCCTTGAACCCAATCCCTGAAACCTCTCCTGAGCTTGGGCCCAGCCCAGTCTCCATTCTTGGAATATCCAGCTGAATTCTGTATCCTGACAAAGCCTGAATTGATCTTTGCCTTTCAGAATGTTCCTTGCTGTGCCACGATGCCAGAAAATGAGAGAGGCTTCAGGGGGAAGTCACTGGCTGAGTTTATTCAGGAAAATAACAAAGCTCAGCTCGGAGCTGCCCCTTTCTCTGCAGGAATAGTTCACTGGCAGGTGGCTGCTCCCTAAGGCATAAAGTTGGCTTTGATTCCCAGTTATCCATTCCCTGGGCCTTCCATGAGTCCCAGTGCCTGTGAATGTCTCCTCTGGGAATTGTCAGGCTCCCACCTCTGTCTAGATTGGATGAAAAGCAAAAAATATTCACTGTGATGGTGGCTCCATGCACACAAGATACGTTTCTAACATGCTCCATCCATCCAAGAACACAATAATTGATGTGTCAGTCAGCCCCTGGGCTTCTCTTCGTTCACTCCTCTCCTTCTGCATTCTAAATAATCTGGAAACCTCTGGATGAATATCAAATGCACAGACTCAGGCTGCACAATGTACTAAATCCCCCTCCCCAAAAAAACCCTCTTTAGATTGCAAAATCCAAGCTTCTGACATAAAATTTTAGATCTAATTTATTCCTGAGAGAGGAGGGTCATTGACTGTATAAAACCAGATTCTTCTGCTCCTTTTCCCATGCCCCAGCGTTCCCTGGGAAGGGGCAGCTCCTCCAGCTTTCCATTCATCCCCATCACTCAACCCCTGGCTTTGGGTTCTGCTACCACACCTCCCAAAATCTCTGAACAGAGCCTGACTAATTCCCCCCAGGCCTTTCTGTGGGTGCTGCTCGGCTCAAGGAATGCTGGCAGATAAAGACTCGGTGTCCTTAATGAGGCACTAATTGGTCGCTGTAGGAATTTGCTGTTCTCCAAGAGCTTCAGCCCCGGAGCTGGACAAGCAGGCACTTGCTGAGAGCAAAAGGGGGACAAAGCTGATGTTTAATTAGGAGTTCTAGGGGAGAGCACAGATTTCAGCTCCAAATGCTTCATATCCACCCCTTCTCCATGCTGATCTTCCTCCCATTCCTCTTCTTCATAAGCTGTAGCTTCTCTTTCAGAAACATTTTCTTTTTAATAAAGGGAAAACCAATGCACGTCCTCCAACCCTGTTGGGAGCCATGAAAACACCTTGAGACCTTTCTTGAAATGTCAGTTTGATTGACTTTGGAGTGACAGAAGGGCAAAGCCCAAACACCTGGAAATTGCATCTTAAGGCAATTTCAGATCAGTCCTTTCCAAAGCCCATCCACTGGAAGTGTTAAGCCATTAATGCTTTGTTTTTGTGAAGAATCAACTCAGAACCATCAATGAATGGTCTTGATGCCTTGAGAAGGCTGGCCTAGAACAGAGACTAAACAGAGTTAAAGAATAAAGCAGGGATTTATTAAAGGATCTGCTCAATGGATGCACCTTGGGCAGCACAAGAGCCCAGCCAGGGCTGCACCCAAGATGAACCAAAATGGTCCCAAAATGCACTCCTGGGCACGGGGTCTCTCCCTTGGATCAGTTCTGCTCCATTTGCACCTTGGAGTTCATTGTCCCATTCCAGCTTTAGCCCATGCAGTCCCATCCTGCTTGTTTTTCTCTCTCCAGCCCACGTTGTTTGTGCTCTTGGGGCTGAGATTTGGATCATTTGTCCTTGGTCCCCAGCTGGAGAAGGAATTGTTTTGTCTCCCTGCTCTGTGCAGAGCTCACCATCCCATAATATGAAGCTCAGACCCACACACTAAAGCAGCACAGAATGTGAAAAATAGAAAAGCTAAAACCTGAGGCATCAGTCTGACACAGGAATCAAAGGATCCCTGAGCTGCCTGCAGGATACCAGGACCACTCCTGGCACTGTCCCAAAGAGATCAGGAGGCACAAAGGAAAACAAAGATCAGCTCCAGC
The DNA here is from genome assembly GCA_013400575.1 of Peucedramus taeniatus. Taxonomy (NCBI): domain Eukaryota; kingdom Metazoa; phylum Chordata; class Aves; order Passeriformes; family Fringillidae; genus Peucedramus; species Peucedramus taeniatus. The sequence continues at coordinate 192,163 of WBNO01018677.1, forward strand.
CTTTGCACAGCCTGTTGGGTTTATTTTTAGTTTCTGAGACAACACAGGACACCTTCAGCAGGGCTCTGGCCTGACACGTGCAGTGCTGAAGGCTCCTCTGATCTCCCACAAGGACAGACAATGGGGACCTCACTGACACCTCCAGAGGCTGCCTGGGACAGAGCTGGGCAGAGTTAAAGAATAAAGCAGGGATTTATTAAAAGCCCTTCACAGGACACACCTTGGGCAGTGCAAGAGCCCGGCCGTGGCTCCACCCCAGATGGACTCCTGGTCACGAGTTCTCACACTTGGATAAGTTTGGCTCCATTTCCATACTGGGGTCAATTGCCCAATTCCAGCTCCAGGTGATTGCAGTCCCATCCTCCCAGTTTGCTCTCCTCAATTCCCTGCTGTTTGCACTTTTTGGGGCTGAAGCTGCAGCGTGTCCTTGGTTCTGGGGCTGGAGAAGGATTGTTCTGTGTGCCTGAGCTGTGAGGAGAACTGCTGACACTTGAAATGGAGTTCAGAGTTATGGACCAGTGCAGTACAGAGTCTGGATAAAACTGAAGGCATCATCTCCTTCCCCAGGCAAACACCCAAAGGCTGTGGCACAGCCTGAACAAAGGCAGCCCTTGGTTCTCAAGCTCTGCATTGAGCAAGACTTCAAAATCTGAAGCTTTAATTGCAGCTGGGTGGACAACCCTGAGCCACCCACCCTCCCTGGGGCTGGGGATGAAAACACCCCGGGATACCAGGGAGGGGAGGTCCCACTGTGACTGCAGCAGCCTCGGCCAGACCCTCCCTCCCAGTGACAAAGGGGTTTTTTCACCTTTTCCACGTGCTCTTCGTCATCTCTGAGGATGCCCTGCATGGGAGGCTCTCCATGGATGAGTGGGAGCAGGTTCCTCCTCTGGAATGCAGCCAGGGAACATCCTGCCACGCACTTAACTAATGACCTGCTGCAGCAGCATTTTTGGCATCCCAGTGGTGCTCCAACCAGGCCTCCAAAACGAAAAGCAATCTAAAATTCAGAATAAATAACAGCTGGGAACATTTTTTTCCCCTCAGAAAAATGCACACTAATATTTTACCACATGTAACACCATGGAATTGCTTTTTCTTCTTCAAAAGATGAACTTGGAAGGATAAGAATTTGGGAAAAAAAACAAGATATAATGGCAAAGGTAGAAAACTATGGGAGTTCCATAATTAACTTACAGGTATTAATGGATTTGCTGATGAGGTCAAAATTGCACTCACAGTTCTTCAATATAAACTGTTTATTTACCATATTTACCCTAGATTTCAGAATGAGTTCAGCAATTAGTCCTTACTAACCCAGCTTTGGGAAGCAGCTGTTCCTATACACATCCCAACATTTGTTCTCCAGTGACCTTTTTTCCATTGTGGTACTTCATGTTTGCTTTGTCAAACGTTAATTTATGAGGACAAAGACACCACAAGGTCCCTGAAAATGCCAGCAACACTTGGCATTCTCCTGTGGGGATGCCAGCCCCAGTTCCATGGAATGGCCCATGGAGGTCACCTGGATGCCCACGGAGGTCACCTGGATGCCCGTGGAGGTCACCTGGATGCTCATGGAGGTCACCTGGATGCCCGTGGAGGTCACCTGGATGCCCATGGAGGTCACCTGGATGCCCGTGGAGGTCACCTGGATGCTCGTGGAGGTCACCTGGATGCCCATGGAGGTCACCTGGATGCCCGTGGAGGTCACCTGGATGCCCACGCCCTCCGCGGCCGCTTTGGGACAGACCCATTTTTGCTATCTCCACTGATCTCTCTGGGTAACCTCTCTCCATGGTTGACTCCTCTCGTTGTGAAATTTGTTTTGCTCCCATCTAATTGGAATTTCTCTCCCTGCAATTTGCTCTGTTCCCTCTTCCTTTCACTCTGCAGCTCCAGGAGGGCTCTGGCTCCCGTTTCCTCCATTTCCTCCCTCTCCAAACAGAGCCAACCCTTTCTCCCAAATTTTCCTCTGTGTTTCACCCCCTCAGCACTTGGGGCTCCTTCACTGCCTCTGCTCCAGCATTTCAGTGCCTTTCCCTGCCAGGGAGTCCAGAGCTGTCCCAGAGCAGCAGCTCCAGCCTCGCCAGGGACACCTTGGGAATTATGGGCTGAAATTCAAGTGCAGAACTGGGAAATCTCCCCACATGAACTGGGCAGGATTTGTATTCCCTGAGAGGGATGGGATGGGATGGGATGGGATGGGATGGGATGGGATGGGATGGGATGGATGCTGGGGCTGCATCCCAGGGGACACTGGGAGCACTGGGCTGGGGCCTTTCCTCATTCTGGGGTCAGGATCTGCCAGGCTGCAGTTTTAGTGTCAGGACACCCCTGGGAGCTGTGTGTGCTCCAAACCCTTCAGATCAGGAGGAACTTCCTGCATGGTTTGGGTTTTGCTCCTGTGCCTAACTGCTCATAATTGTCCATCAACCACAGACATGTCCTGAATACTCCCCATGAGTTCCTGCATGTTCTTTGCCAGGATTTTCCCCAGAACACAAAGTCACTGACAGCCCCAAGCAGGGGGATCCAGACCAACCCCAGGGCAAACCCCATCCTGCCTTTTGTCCTCTCAGCCTCACAGGAACAGATGTCCAAATTAAGGAAAAAGAAAAAAAATAGAGCAAAACCACTGAAGGACATTCAAAAAATAAAATTCCAGGCCTCCAGCTCCAACCAGATCTATGCTCATCCTGGAATTTGGATTTGATGGCATTTATGTTTTTCATCCTGTTAAGGGATGAGAAATTCAACATTTATTGATTACCTATATTCTTTAAAGACAAAATTATTCATATCCCTCTTGGGATGAGTTAGAGGGGACCAAGGCTTACCTGACCTATTGAAATCTTTTCTGCAGGAGCTTTCAGGCCCTTGTTTTACTGGAATGAGCACATCTGACCCCAATCCTGCATGGGGAGAAAGCCCTGGGCTACCCTGCAGTGAGGGGAGGTGATCCCTGAAATACTGGGAATTGTGCTGGTGTGCAGGGATTTTTCATGTTGAGATTTTTACAGGTTTAGATGGTGAATCACTAAGAGAAGGCAATTCTGGAAGGAGAGGTTGAAACCAAACTATCACCTCCAAACTCCACATCACTTTGGATTGATGAAAATGAAGCCTCAGATCTGAGTGTCTCATGGGGACTCTGTCATAAACGACAGAAATTGCTGCCTTTTGGTTCAGCCACCAACAAATGCAGGATTTGTATAAGGAATCCCTCCTATTGTGCTGGAAGCAGGGAGCAGAGGGGCAGGCAAGGGAATCCCCCGTGTCCAAGGCTGAGCAGGAGCTCAGAGGCTGGGAACTCCTCTCTTGTACTGGCCAGGCAGAGCCCTGGGCTGTTGCTGCTGCTCCTCTCCCAAAACATCGGTTCTGACCCCAAACTGGGCACATTTGAAAGGAAAAAGAGCCCTGGGGATGCTCTGGGCTGGGTGTGAAGGGTTTCCAGCAGAACACAGCTTTCCCAGAGCAGCTGAAGGGCTCAGTGCATGGCCACAAGCAGCTCAGCTCAAACCACAGCTCAGAAACGGCTCCAAAACGCCCCAAAGAATAAGAATTAAGCCCTTCTGGGATGAGTATTTTGGCAAACACCCAGGCAGGATTATTTTTCCCTGGGAACTGCGTTGAGCTCTGAGTCCCCATGGCAATAACAGAGCAGCCAGCCTGAGTCAGAGCCTGCCTGCTGGGGCTGGAACAGTTAATTAGGCTGGGCTCAGGCAGGACAATCCCTGCTCCATCAGCACCGGGACACGCAGCCCTGCCCCGTGCCCAGGACACATCCCATCGACCCTGCCCTGGGCAACACCTTCCCTAATTGCCTGCACCGGGGTTTCATCACCAGCTCCTGCCTATAAATGGTCCCACGGGGCCATGGCCATGCTGGGACACTGCAGGGAGCTGAGGTGGCTCTGGGACAGCCATGAAGGTCACCCTGGTGCTCCTGGCACTGGCAGCTCTGTGCCTGGCATGTGAGTAACTCCCTGGGCTCCTCGGGCATTCTCCTTCTGGAAGGTTCTCAGGTGGTTCCTGCACTGGGCGGGAGGGAGAAAATGGAATTTCCTATTTAAAATCCTATTGTTTATCACCAGAATACCTTATTGCCCAGCTGGGGTGGATGGAAGCTGCTCCTTGCAGGGTGTAGCTCAGAGCTGTTTTCTGTGAGTCAAAAGAGCTGTGACACCTCAGAACCAGCTGGTTTTATCTATTTATTTTAAAATTTCAATCTGAGAGGGGAGCTGGGAGCTGGTGAGGTTCTGTCCCTGCCAAACTGACCAAGCAGGGAATGGCTGATGATGCTCAGGTCACATAAAATAGTTGGAATCACATTTTTTAAATCTTATTTTTCCAGGCTGCAGAGAGATTTGAGGGACATGTTGCTCTAAAAAAGAGGGATCTGGGAGGAATTCCTTCAGCCTTTACTTACAATTTTATTTTAGTAAAAACTTGCAAAAAAATGCATTTTGAGAGAAAAACAAGTGAATTTAAAATAACTAAGATTCCACACCTCTATAGGTAATATAGACACTTAAAAGCATTTTGAACATTAAAGAAGCAAAAAAATGAAAATGTTAAATGCAAAGTTATGAAACAGAAGAATCTTTTGAGTAGCTCTGAAGAGGTTGCTTTGAAATTTGTCTAAACCCTGAAATTCTTCTGAAAAACAGCAGTTTAAATGCAATGTGATGGAAATAATTCATTCAGGGCTTCATTAACTGCAGGGAAATAAATAAATATTCCTTCCATTAGAATTCCAGGAAATCTCTTCCTTGAACTTTCTGGTTTATCTTGTCTGCTTGAAAACTTCATGAATCAACACTTTCTGAGCCACACCTTTTCTGCATTCACTCCTGTGTGCAGAGTGGCTCCTAAAAGGTTACCAGAGAAAAAAATCATATGTGAGTGTTGGGGGGGAAGTGGAATATATCAAATCCAATTCCAGAATAATGAAATCTCAGTCAACCTCTAGTGACAGAGATGGAAACCTGACCTGGAGCTTTATTTCTGCTCATTTTCTTTATACTGAACAACTGTATTTGATGTGAGGGTGTAAACAGGTTTATGAAAGGAAGTTTTTGTGGAAAGTTTAACCTTTGAAGACCAAAAAAGGCCAAATTTATTCTGAAAGACAATTGCTAGAGCTCTGCTACAGAACACATCTGGAAAGTTTAACCTTTAAAGATCAAAAAAATCCAAATTTAATGCAAAAAAACCAAGTGCTAGAGCTCTGCTCCAGAACCCATTCCTGCTCCTTCTGCACAGAAATCTCTCCTGGTACTTTTACCCCCTGGAAGCCCAAGGATGATTATGGGACAGCAGAGGCACAAATACATTCCTAAAGAAAGTAAGAAATGTGTCAGCAGCATGGAGCCACGCCAGGGAGCTGATTACTTTGTGGGAGGTGTAATTAGCATTGTTTGGAAGGAGCTCCTTGAAGCCCCACCTGAGGACAGGGCTCTGTTCCAGAGGAATGAGGTAAAAATAGGAGCCAGTCACCTTAAAATCCATATTGAAACAAGGGAAATGCTTCCTAAAGTGGGATTATGAGCCAGATTGTATCATCATTGTTATTTACAGTCAATATTGTATTTTATTCTCATTATTGACAGAAAACACAGCTATAAAAGGATATAGAAGGGACCTGTGGTTTGCTCACAGCCACATGCAGCTCTTGATAAACTCAGGAATTAAACCCCAGTCATGCTCAACCACCAGCTAATCCTGGACATTATATTTACTGTTCATCATGTTATTTTATATTTAATATTGACTACTGGGCTGGCAGTGGTTTTGTGGTGAACAATGGCTCCATTCCCCCCTCCAGCAAAGGCTGTCCCAACAGGTGACAGAAGTTTCTAAGGTAAATAATGCACAAAACCCCCCTTGTTCAATAGGTCCTGACACCTGGGCCTTACTAAACACTGCACAGCTCTGTCAGTATTGACATTTAAGGAGGTAAAAGATTCAGTGCTGCTGAGTGGAATCATCCTGGTCTGCACCCCAGTGTTCATTAACTGTGCATTTCCATTTTCTCTTTTGTGGTTCAGTTTCCACTGCAGATGCTGCCACACAGAATGAGGTGAGTGATTTCCTTTGTCCTGGATAAAAAATACGGAATATGAGGTAAAAAATTATAATACAATAACATGAAGTCAGAAAATAGGCATGTTAAACTTTAATTAAATGCTGCCAATTTATTGAGGTTTCATGAAGGTTCCTGAGTTTGGGATATGGGGTTTCCATAGAGTTCTTCTGACAACTTCCAGATGTTTTCATCTGTTTGGCATTCTGGGCAAGAAATTGGGCGAGGACAAGTTTTAACCCAGAGAAATCTAGATTTTTAAGAAATATTTATTTGATGATGACCCTTTGATAAGGCTTTGAAATCTTTGATAAGGCTTTTTGGATGACTTTTAGCTCCTAAATCAGGTACCTGGAGATTTTCATTCTCTCTGACTACTCTGGGGTCAATGTCTGGAAGAAATGAGGCACCAAGGAATAAAAATCCTTCCAGGGGTGAGCAGGAAAGTCCTAGCAGAGTGGATAGGGTGGGGAGAGAAAATTCATCCACACACAGGGCTGGACCCATATTGGGACAAATCAGCAGGAATTCCTCCATGGAAAGGGGTCAGGCATGGAAGGGCTGCTCAGGGAGGTGGTGGATTCCATCCCTGAAGAGTCCAAGGAAGGGCTGGATGTCAACTGATCCCACCTGAATTTACTGATTGTTGTGATCAGATAATAAAAACCCCCAGCACTCCTCTGGGAAGCTCCTCTGGGCTCCCTTGTTCCAGGGACCCCATTCCTGCCCATCCCTGTCACAGGCAGCCCCACTCACACCTCTGAGCAGAAATGTCTCATTTTTGGGGCTCAGCCTCTGCCAGCAGAGGTGGTGCCACCTCCCTGGCTGTGCTGCCCCAAAGCATGCCCCAAAATGTGATATATCCATGATTTCTGTGCATGGAGGATGTGTCGCAGTAAAGCAGATGGGGCTCAGTTCCTTCATGCAGAAAAAACCCATTTTTATTCACTTAGCTCATATTTATAGGAGTTCAAAAGGCACTGTGTTAAACCTGACTGGGTAACAACACACTGTCAGTTCACTGGTCAGCAAATGGAATTTTGTACATCCATCAAACCTCTTTATTCTTGCACTGTTCACATATCTCCTTCAGTGATTCTCACTGGACCAATTTCTTGGTTTTGCAGGTGCAGAATTATTTTTCCCACAAGAATAAATGGTTGTGTTAAGTGACTTTTCATTCTTATGATTTTTCTCACGGGAACAAGCAGATTAGCTGTGAGCTGCACCCAGCCCATCCAGCAGGCCTAGTGATATTACAAAGCCTTTCTTTTGTAAGGTTTTCACCTGCATGGCCCAGAGGGTGTGAGACTCAGGGCTGCCTTGTTTCAGGTGGACTGCAGTGAGTACAGGAGGCTGGAGAGGGGGAGGCCCATTTACTGTGAGAGGCTCTACCAACCCTTCTGCGGCTCCGACGGCAAAACCTACAACAACAAATGCTCCTTCTGCAAGGCTGTGCTGTGAGTACTGAGCTGCCCACGCCCTGGGCAGCCAAAAGCTGCCACGGGCTGAGCTACCTGGGATTTCCACCCCACTAAAATGCTGGGTTTCTTTAGGGTTGGTACCTCTCTGCTCCTGTGCTTTGCCTTTACTCAATAATTGTTCCTCCCACTGATAATGTCCAACTGATCTAAAAAAACAAATGATGGTGATGTTTGGGTGAGAACTTCCTATTCTGGAAGGAAGTAAAATAGGCAACTACAAAATGACCCAGATATTCAGGTCTGAACTTCCTATTCCAGCAGGACTTGTGAAGTTGGACACTAACACATTACTTAGATATTTGTGTGAACAACTTCCTATTCCAGCAGGAAGCATAAAATAGTGAACCAAAAAATGACCCAAATTGTGGTACTTGTGTGAGCAAAACTTGCAGCAGGCACTGTGAAGTTGAACACTAAAAAAATTATTCCTATTTGTGTGAGGAACTTTCTGTAGGTACTTCAAGATTTAGTCACTAAAAATGACCCTGATATTTGTGTGAGCAGCTTCCTATTCCAGCAGAAACTGTAAAATTGGAAAATAACAAGTCCAATAAGCAACAGAGACCTGACAAAGCACCTGCACCCAACGCAGGTCACACAAAAATTCAGAAGTGGTACTGGCAATGTCTTGGCTTTATGGATAAAATCTATCATTTTGCAAGGAAAGCTGTTTACAGATGAGTGCTCTGATGTCTGCAGTGAATGTTTATGGTGTCTCCTCTGCTAGCACAGGGTTCCAGAGGATTTTGGTGCAGTTTTCTGAGTGCAATGCCATGTTTTCCCTTGCAGGAGGAGCAGAGGGGCCCTGCACATGAAGCAGGCAGGAGCGTGCTGAGGGAGCTGTGCTGAGAGCAGCTCCACTCTGCCCATCCCTGCCTCTCCTCCATCCTGCCCTGCCAAGCCCAGCTCCAGGAGAATTGCCAGCTCTGCTCTTCCTGCTGCTGCTCCAGAGCTGGGACTGACACTCCTGTCCTCACAGAGAACTGTTCCTGTTGCTTTCCACCAGCCCTTCCTCAGATGTTTGTCTCTGTGGCTGAAGTTCAAATCCTCTGACAATGCCCCAAGTCTCTCCCTCTCGTTGGTCAAATGTTTTCTTTCCTTTACCCAGAAACTTCAGCAGATATTTTCTCTCAAAGGTTTTCAGCTTTCCCAGGCACTGTTTTGACTCTCCCAGTTTTGTAGCTGAATTTTAAGTGCTTATTTTTCATCCCTCTCTGTACAATTCTGGATCCTGTATGTTGTTCAGCTACTCAGTGTTCTTGTTTATTAAAAATAAACCTCCACTCTTTTTTTTTGTCCATGGTGAACTTTCTAGAGAATTTATTGCATCCATGACTAACAAGTATTTCCCAAATGACAGAAAACTGTGGTGGAGCAGGGGCTGAGTCCAGAGGTAAAAATACAAAGCTGGGATACAGAAATTCTATTCTGCATGGCCATATATACTGGAATCTATCCCCAAAAACTGGCTCTTTTTTTTTTTTTTTTTTGCTTTAAATGAGACAAATCTGGTAAAATGTAAGACTGTAGAAGTCTGTTAAATCCTGTCATTTAAATGTGAACATTAAATCCTTTCACTTGACAAATTTCAGAACCTAAAGAAATTTATGTCATGGTCTTAAATCCTGATTATCTTCACTGTTAAACTAATTTGTTTTTTACTCAATATTTGGTCATGGGAATGTATTTTCCCAGAATTAAAATTGTGAATGACTGACCTTATTGGAGGAAAATTTTGGAAAAGCTGGGCACAGAACAAATCCAGCCCTGTCCTGAATTCTGTTTATCTGGAAACCAGGTCCCAGCAATTAGGCAGCAGCAATGAAAATGAGGAAGATGATCTAAAAGTTCCTCATAGCTCAGAGGCTTCAATAAAAAAGTTCCTAGAACAGATCACCTTGACTGGAACAAAAATGAGAAAACAAAAATCAAATTGAGAAAAAAAGGGAATCTCTGAGGTTTCCTCATGATGTCAGAAAAAGCTGGCCTGTGGATATTTTCTGCCTTCCAGCCTTATGATATTCCCCCCCTCTGCTTTGGTTTATTGGGATATTTAATGGGCTGTGCTTGTGCACCAAACCTGAGACACCAAATCTCTCATGCAGCCCTAGGAGTGATTCAAGAACCTGCAAGTCAGAGCTGTAAACCACTCCTGCATTTCCCTGGGGCTCTGGTTTGTCCCTGACCCTTTCTGCCATGGAATCCCTGAGGCAGGAGCAGCAGGAGAGCAGGACTTGCCCATGTGGGGGCTCTTCCCCAGCTCAAAGCTGGCAGAGCAGAGAGGCACGGCAGCTCCTGCCACATACCAGAGCACAGAACATCACCTGCAAATTGCTGCAAGTGACACCTGCAGAAAATGCTGCAGTGGCTGGACAGGCTGGACAGCCGGGTCTGTGGGATGGAGCAACGCCAGGGAAATGTGGGGAAGGGAAAATGAGCAGAGCCTGAGCGAGCTGGTGCTCGGGTTCTGTAAGACAGGAAAGAAAATATTGGTGTGGGATAGGAAACAGAACAGATCTTGTACTCAGGGAAGATTAGAGTGCAAAACTCTGCACTGGAAAGGTACTTAAATACCTGGGTTTCTTTATATCTGATGTATTTACATGTGAGGGACAAGGAAGGGTTTTCCTGAGGTCCTACAAAACATTTTATTTATTCTAAGACAAGGGGTGATGAAATCTGGGAATCAGACTGAGGGATCCCTGCAAAAGCAAAGCCAGTGCTAGAATAAAACTGGCTGGGGTTAGCACAGCACCATTCTCACCTGTGCTCAGCACCTGAGGGCTTTGGGGACTCAGAGATGTTCTCTTAGAAGCTTTCGTTTTGGAATGTTGAGTTTTGCTCCCTGCTTGTTGTGTAATTAATGTCTTGTTTGGTGATCAGGAGTGTCCCAGCCCAGGCTGGATGGAGCTCTGGGACAGTGGGATTACCCCTGTAATCAAATTTGTAATCAAATCCCTGAGGTCCCTCCCAACCCAAGCCATTCCATGATTTACAGTCAGTGGGGATGGAGAACATTCATTCCCTCAGAAGATAAAAGCTTAAAAACTTCTCTTAGGGACGCTGCTAAGCACGGAGAGTCTGTGGGGTGCAAAACTTTGGGTTTTTTAAGGAGGGCATGAATTCCCTCAGGGATTTTATTTTTGATTCAGTAATACCTGTGTCAGAGAACCAGGATTCTAAAACCTCCCTAAAATATAAACTGTGTCTGTCCAAATAGCTTCCATCATCTGTAAATGAGAAATAAGGAATGCAATGTGCTCTTTCATTTTGCAGCTGATCAAGACCAGAACAGAATTTTTATTGATGACTGTTCAGCATTTCCGATTGTTTTCCTTTGGGTTTCAGTTCAGAGATCCTTGGGTGCCTCAAATTCTAAACTTCCCCACGTATGGCAGTGGAGGGAGAAAGAAATGCAGCAACCCAAACACCTTCAAAGATTTCCATACCACTGATCTGTGGGATCAATCACAGGGTTTCTGTTAGGAAAAAATGGGGTGGTTTTGGTTTCTGCTGTCTGTCCTGTAACCACTTCACCATTCACACTCTCTGACTGTTTCAATGACAGTTCAACCCCAGGGCCCTGCCCAAATTCCTTAATTCCATTTGGTGCCTCCTGTGTCCTTCAGGCAACCTCCTCTTGCTGCCACCTCTGTGTCCCCTGCCTTGGGCTGAGGGAGGGCAGGAACAGCTCTGCTGGACCTGGCTCTGCTCTTCCCACAGGAAGCCTCACTTATCCAATTTCTGGGGCTGATTTTTTGGATGTTCTGCTGGTTTTGATGCTGTGTTGCTGTCACAGGCTGGACTCGGTGACTTCTGAGGCCTTTTCCAACCTCAGTGATGATGTCGACACATCAAAAAACCCACAGGGTTGGCCAAGAATTTATTTTGTTATTCCTGCTCCGCCACAGAGCGCTGTGGACTCTCTGGGATTATCACTGAACCAGCAGCTGAGTCTTGGCACGTTGTCATTCACAAAAAACAACTCACCAGCAGCGTGCTGGGTGATGAACCAGCCTTGTCACCCAACCCCTGGGGTTTGCATGAAACAGGACTTTAAAATGTTGAGGGAATTGTGATTTCTGCTGGGATCCACCCAAACAAGGCGATTAAAACATGGCTTAAGTGCAGACCTGCACAATACAGCAAATACTCGTGTGGGGCCAGGGTAAAAACTCTCCAGGAAAAATCCCTTATAAAGCTCACAGAGAGCATCCAAAGGAGGGGCACGGGGATGGGGAAGGGTCTGGAGGAGCAGCTGAGGGCACTGGGATTGTGCAGCTGGAGGAGGCTGAGGGGAGACTCCTTGGGGGCTGCAGCTCCTCCCGAGGGGCAGCTCCGATCTCTGGGACAGGGACAGAGCCAGGGAAGGGCTGGGGCTGTGCCAGGGGAGGGTCAGGGTGGATTTTGGGAAAGGTTCTTCCCTCAGAGGCTGCTGGCACTGCCCAGGCTCCCCAGGAATGGGCACAGCCCCCAGGCTGCCAGAGCTCCAGGAGGGCTTGGACACTGCTCCAGGGATGCCCAGGGTGGGATTTTGGGGCTGTGCAGGGCCAGATGCTCACGGAACCATGCAATGGTTTGGCTGGAAGGACCTCAGAGCCCGTCTCATCCCACCCCTGCCAGGGACACCTCGCAGAGCCGCGGCCGCTCCGTCCGCGGGGAGCCTGGCGCGTCCCTCAGCTCGGCACAGCCGGGACTGTAACTGCGCGAACACTTCTATGGAATCCCATCCCTGTCGCTGTGTGCTGAGCGAGCCCAGCCGCGAGCAGAGCCCTCAG
>WBNO01018677.1:204589-295288 GCA_013400575.1 Peucedramus taeniatus
GCGGGGAGCCGGGGGCTGCCGCCGCCTCCCGGCCCCGTGGGCTCGGGCCGGCCCCGCTGTCACAGGCCCCGCGGGCTCTCCGGGGGTGAACGGCGGTGACGGGGCTATGGGGAAGCCTGGTTTTCCTTCTCTTCTCTCGGCACAAATCGCCGCGTCCTGGCGTTCTCCCCGCTCCGGGAGCGCCCCTGTGTCCCGGCCCTTGCCAGGCCGGCCCCGGCCGCTCCCGCCGCGTTTTTCCTCGTTTTTCGTCGCTGCGGAGTCTCCCCGGGGTTCTTTAACCTTTCTAAGGTCCGTGGGGTGTTGGCTCATCAAGAACAGAGCACGTCGAGCTGTTGTTCCCTGCGACGTTCACTGTCGGGAGTTAATTGAGGCGGGGGCCGCAAAATCCCGTTTGCTTTATTGAACACACAAAGCTCTTTCTGCTGCGGAGATTCGTCTTTTATTTTTAAGTGGGGTCAGCTCGCTGATGTAGAATGAGGTGTTAAAGCTGTGCTCATTAGCTCAGAGTAACCCCAGGAGGAGCTTTTATTGTGCAGAATCTGCAGACTCATGGAGACAAACCCTCCTTTTCCCCCTTCACGGCAGGGGCGGGTTGTGCTGGTGTCGTTCGTGTTTTACAGGATTTTTCCTGCTTTGGTTGTTAATATTTCCATTCCTCTTGCCTTTTGCCCCAGTCCCTCTGCTGTTCTCTTTCCTGCTGGATTGTTCCCAGCCTGGCTGTGCCAGTCTGGAAGGTTTCAGGTTGTGTTGCAATCCTCTGCTCAAACTGAGTTACCCCAGGTGACTGGGGATTGATGTTTTCCTCGGAATTCTGTCTGTGAATAGTTCATTTTGGGCTTTATGAGGTTGATTACCTCAAACTGAGCCCTTCCAATCTGCCCCCAAAAGAACAAACACAGAGCCTTCACTCCTTGCAGGAGAATTCCCCCAGTCCAGAGGAGCAGAGATCCATTAAAACAATAAATCCAAGTGGGGATTTATATTTTGAATAATCCCCCTTTAAAATCAAATCATGGCAACATGCAGTCAGTAACTTTGGAACCACGTGTTTTGCAGTAATTAGATCACAGTGGAGCTGTCAGTATTTCAAATTTTGGCAGCACAGGGAGGCCTTGCTGAAAGCTGTTCCAAAATCTGCCTTTTTTTACCAGCTGTTTTTCCTCAATCCACTGAATTTTGGCATCCAGCTTGTTAAACTCAGGTTCACTGAGCTGGTGATGCTTTGCCCTCTTCATTCTTGTTCTTGTGTTGGAATAAAATAAATCTCTGCCAGATACAATCATGAAAGGACCTCTCAGCATCTGTAGAAGGTGATTTTCTGTTAGCAGCGAGTTCATCTTTGTTTAAGTTGCTGATTTGTTGCTTCTCATGGTAACTGTGGTGTTTTTACATGAAACCTTGTAATCCCAGAGCCCGTGAGTGCTGCAGAGTGGGGGGCACAGCTCGGGGAGGAGCAGAGGATCCTGCACGCTGCTTCCAGTGACTCCCAGTTCCTCTGTGCCTTTGATCTGTAACTCAGCAACCTGAATGTTTTACTTGGTGTTCTCACCTCGAAGAGGAGCTGGTTTGAGGGCTTTTAATGGAGAGGGATCAGCAGGACCCCCTTTTTTCCAAAAAGAAAAATAAATTTTTCAGTTTTTCTGCTGGACAGACTTTGGACTTTTATTTTGCACTGGAACGTTGTAGTTGGTGCTGAGCTGGTGATCCCTGCACAGCTTCCCTGTGACTGCCTTGATCTCAGGGTGGGATCTCTGAAGGTTTCTTATTCATAAAAAGAGCTGATCTCTGGTTAAACCTGTGCTGGTGTTTCTTCATCGCTCCCTCAGCTGAGAGGGTTTGTGTGATAATCCTCAGGTTTTGTCTGAGCCCTTCTGTCTAATCAAACCACAGCTTGTTTTTTGCAGCTTCACTGCTGTTCCCCCTCTGCTCTGTCCCTTTGTGTGCCAGTTGCCTGAATTTTGTGACTCTGTGCCTGTTTCCTCCCAGCAGAGCTTGGAGCAGAAATGGGGCCCCGGCGGAAAACTGTGAAAGCGAGCGCCGTGAGCAGGGAGGGGGCAGAGTCTACCAAAGCTGAGGAGCCAAAAGATTACATGAACCAACTCTCTCATGAAGTGCTTTGCCACATCTTTAGGTGAGCAGCCTGGCAGAAATCAGTTTAGTGCTTCTTACTTTAGAGTTCTTTTTTTTTTCCTCTTCAACTTCACCTGTTTGTGACTCAGCAAACTGTGGGTGTACGAGTGGAGTGATGGATAAAAAGGGATGACAAATGTTTTTTTCAGTCTCCAAAATTCATTTGGAAACTGAAAATTAATTTACGTGAGTGTCGTGGATGTGAGAACGAAGAAGAAATAAATAAGTGATTTAATTCTGTTATAAATTCTGATTTTAGAGCAGAAATACACTTTGGGTAGGGCACAGTTGAAGTGATTGATTGGGAGTTGTTGCTTCTGCTGAAGGGATCTGGGATGAGGATGTGACCTCCCCTGCAGCAAAGTCCTTCTCCCAGATGTTCACTCAGCCCTATTATCCAAAACATAATGCCTCACCCACAAATTCTTGGAAAACAGCAGCTCTCCAAAATATTTGGAAACTGAGCGTGCAGTATGTACTAGAAAAAGAAAGTAACTTAGTCAAACCTGTTGAGGCAGGTGGCTTGGTCAGCAGGGTTTGGGTTGGTTTAAATTAACTTTAGGGAGGAAATTATTCCCTGTGAGTGTGGGCAGGTCCTGGCACAGGGTGCCCAGAGCAGCTGGGGCTGCCCCTGGATCCCTGGCAGTGCCCAAGGCCAGGCTGGACACTGGGGCTGGGAGCAGCCTGGGACAGTGGAAGGTGTCCCTGCCCATGGCAGGAGTGGCACTGGATGAGGTTTAAGGTCCCTTCCAACCCTAACATTCTGTGATACTGTTATTTACCAGAGAACCAAATCATCTGTGCATTTAATATTCCATTTGTGTGACTGTTCCACGTGCAGTGTCAGGAACTGCTGAGTCGCTGCTTAGCACACCGCGAGCCTGGCCATGGTGCGAGCGACCATCCCGCCCTGTGAGAAATGCCCCAGTGCTGCAGCCAGGCTGTGCTGTGGCACAGCTGGAGGCTGCAGCAGGGGCTGTTTGTCTGTCCCCAGGTACCTGCCCTTGCAGGACATCATGTGCATGGAGTGCCTGTCGCGGAAGCTGAAGGAGGCGGTGACGCTGTACCTGCGCGTGGTCAAGGTGGTGGATCTGTGTGCGGGGCGCTGGTGGGAGTACATGCCCACAGGTGAGCTGCCCCGCCCCTCACCTCTGCTCAATAAACCTGGAATTCCTTGGATCTTCCCTTCCTTTGCCTGCCTGCCTTGGGGAATGGCTTGCCAAGTCTGTCTGAGTGTAAATACAAATTTGGCGTGTTGCTGTATTAGGTCGTAGGTTGGACTTGATGATCTCAAAGGTCTTTTCCAAGCCATTTCATTCTGTTGTTGACTGGGAGTGCTCTGTAGGCACCTGTCAATACAATCTGTGTTTGTCTGATTGTTGGAAGGGAGTTTGTCCAGGGGTTATGACATGAGGAGGCTGTTTGCGTGCAGACAGCAAAAAATGCAATGGAGTGAGAGAGCAACTCATCTGCCAGCACTTGACTATGTAAGGATAAGTTTTGATATCACACCTTGAGTCACCTGCAGATCAATAGATAAATCTGTCAGTCTGGGTGAACCCTGTGAGTACCAGGATTTCTGTTGGGTTTGAATTGCACTGCTGAGATTCAGTGGGGGACACAGCTAAAATGAGGGAATTCTGAAAATGAGAGGATTTACAAATTGAGATTGACTGTGGCTGGTATTAAGCAGGTGTTTAGACCTAAAATTGGTGTAAGTACAAGTAACTTACCCAGTTAAAATCCTTTTTATATGCTGTCTTTCACTAGAATAAAATAAACCTTTGCTTTAAGAATCCATCCTGTTTCTGTGAGAAATGTGAGCTGTGGTGAATAGTGAACTGAAATAAGGGATCCAGCTGGGATTTTTTTGAGCCATGGAGTTGATAAATGGAATTCCAGGAAAAAATACACCCACAAAGCTTCATGTGAGGAGGGAGAGAGCACAATGAACCCTGCAGCCATGCAGCTCCTCTGAGGGACACCTGTAGCAAACCTGCAAAATTCAAGGCAGAGGAGTATTTAGGTCATGATTTTTAGAATGTGAAAGTAAAAGAAAAGCTATTGCTTCACCAAGTGCATCTTTTCAACACTGCAGAACTTGTACTGCCAGATGAAGAGAGAAGTGTGTTTGGCTTTCCCTTCAGAGCTGAGTGTGCTGCCACACCAATACCAAATGTGTTGTTGTTGTCTTAGGTTTCACTGATTCCAGCTTCCTAACGCTGCTGAGGAAGATGCCAGACATTGAACAACTTTATGGTCTTCATCCCAGGTATCTGGAAAGGCGCCGAGTCCGTGGCCACGAAGCTTTCAGCATTCCTGGAGTTTTAGAGGCTTTGCAGGCCTGTCCAAATTTGCTGGTGAGTGGCTGGACTTGGGAGAGAACCTCCTTCAGCTCTGTTAAAAATTGTGACAGGGACTTGGTGCTTCCAGGGCTTTGGTTTAGGCCTGGCTGCACAGGGAGGAGTTAATTGTGACCCTGTTTGCTGATGACAGCTATTTTTAGTTGCATCACTGGGAGTCCCAGGTGCTCTTAAGCCCAGCAAGGAATTAAAGCTCTGATCCCTCTGCTTTTAAACAGACAAATCTTGCAAGAAATGAAAAGTGAAATAACGTTGCATTCTGTAGTTTACATGGTTAAGAGGATGTTGTTGTTGAACTGGTGTTAGAGCATCTGCTTTGCTTCCTTTTATCCAGGGTGTTGAGACCTCTCATTTAGAGCTGGTGGAAGCTATTTGGACATACATGCCCCAAGTCCACATTTTAGGGAAGTTTCGTAATCGTAATGGTGCTTTTCCAATTCCTCCTGAGAACAAGCTGAAAATTCCTATAGGAGCTAAAATTCAGACTTTGCACTTAGTAGGTGAGTGTGGTCGTGGTGAAGTAGTTGGCTACAACACAGGTGGATTTAAAGGCTTTGAAACTCTGCAGATTTGTAATTCTTTGGAGGAGAGGGAGTTTGGGCTGTGGCATCTTGGAGATCTTAGTTGGATATCTGACAGCAGGTGCAGAGGGCAAGTTCTAAAGAATTACTGACAAACCAAGGTGAAGAACTTGTGTTTCAAGTGTTCACAGCTTTTCTCACTTGCCACAAAGCACAGAAAAGCTTCCTTTTGAAAGCCAGGAATTTGTCATGCAGTGGATTAGTTTAAAGCTTGTTTAAAATGTTTGTTTGTTTTGTTTATGTATTATTAGGGGTGAATGTCCCTGAGATTCCTTGTATCCCAATGCTGAGGCACCTTTATTTGAAGTGGGTGAGACTCACCAAACCACAGCCTTTTAAAGATTTCCTTTGTATCAGCTTACGTGCTTTTGTCATGAGGAACTGTGCTGGTAAGAGGGATTCTTCCTGTCTGAAGGGGATGGTAGAGCATGGAGGAAATCTGGTTCTGTTAAAGTCTTGGAATTCCACATTCTGAGAGCAGCCCTTGTTTGATTTGTGGTGTTGGACAGAAATCTCCCCCTGTCCTGTCCCTTACTTGGTGCTGTGTGGTTCTGTTGACTTCCTGCTCTAGAGGGATTTATGTGGATGTGTTTTAGTTCTTCCATGGGATAATTCAGGGAGAAGTGAACAATCTGCTCTGTCTTTCTGGCCTTCTTGTGTGCAGGACCCACAAACTCTCTGAAGTATGTTCCCCTGGTGACAGGCCTGGCTTCTGCCAGGAATCTGGAGCACTTGGAACTGGTCCGTGTTCCATTTCTTGGAGGACTTATCCAGCACGTGGTAGAAGACAGCTGGAGATCCGGTGGGAAACTCCTACTCCCTCATACCTAAATAAAAATTAATTAATTAATTAAGGCTTTAGCAAATTCTGGGGGCTTTTTGTCTGCAGAATATTCTTTTTTTTTTTTTTTTGAGTGTTTAGAACTATGGTCATAGTGCTAAACATGCTCTGTATTGGGTATAATTTTGATATTCTAACTGCACTTAACTCTTAATGAGCTACATTTGTTGATGAGCAGAACCAGGATTGGAGGAGTTGGGTGCAAATATTTGTTTTCTTGATTTGCTAAAAAAGGTCAGGACAACACTGGTGAAAATGTGTGGGGCTGAAGGCTGTGATGTGAGGCTGAAGTGTAAGAAGGCTGTTCTTTATTTGCCAGGTGGTTTTAGGAATTTGCACACAATAGTTCTGGGAGCTTGCAAGAATGCACTTGAAGTGGATCTTGGCTACCTCATCATAACTGCTGCACGAAGGTACCTCCTTTCAGATCTCTCTTGGCTTCTTTTTCAAAATAAATGTCTTAGAAATGACATCTAAGAGACAGAGCAACCATCAGAGTTTAAGGAATACACATACAAACTTTGCATAACAAGAGTGTTCTGGGATTAAAATAACTGCAAATACCCTCTCAGTTCTGCCAGATTCTCTTTTTTTATTAGACCTGGGCACCTTCTTGAGTGTTTTCTGTGTTTTGGCCTGAATTTTGACAGGAGCAATTCTGAATTCCCTGCAGGTTGCACGAAGTGCGGATCCAGCCTTCCTTGACCAAAGATGGTGTTTTTTCTGCTTTGAAGATGGCTGAACTGGAATTCCCACAGTTTGAAACTCTTCACCTAGGCTACGTTGATGAGTTTTTACTACAGTGTATGACACTTTTTATATCCATAAAAAACACAAGGATTACAGAAATTGCTGTGTTTTCCATCATGTTCTCAGTGATTAATAAGAATATTAATGTTGCATGTATTGAGGCTACTGATCTCATACAGCCAAATCTGGTTTTCCTCACTCCCTGAAACTGGGAAAGCTGAGCTTTATTAAAGGAATGATCTGATCAGTGAGGAGTTAGAAAATCCTGCTATAAAAGGCAAATTTACTGCTGTGTTTGCTTCTCTCTTTTATAGGTAAAATGACGAGTACGGACTTGGTGAGGTACGGCTTGGCTGATGTGGTTGAAAACCCAGGAATTATTACAGATATTGGTATGAAAGCTGTAAATGAAGTTTTTTCTTTCATCAAGTATCTGGTCATTTACAACTGCCCACATCTACATAACCCAAATAATTGGATCACAGGTATTGCACACCTTTGAAATTTCAGAGCTATTATATGAATTTCTGTGCTAAACCAGAATTTCTCTGCTCTAGTACTGCTTGTTCTATTGTTAGTAAGTACAGTAGATGATGCTTGCTTTGGGGCCATGGTGATGCTGGGAGCAGGATGGAGATCCAGAGGAAGCTGCTCTCAGATCTGAAAAGGGGGTGATGAACAAGGAGTGAGGTGGGAATCCCTCAGGAAGGGCCTCTCTTGTGTTCCCAGACCACTCGAGGTGGACCCGCCTGGTTGACCTGACCCTGGTGAGATGCCACGCCATCAAGCTGGACTCTTTCAGTCAGTTCATCGAGTTACTGCCAAGCTTGGAGTTCATTTCTCTGGACCAGATGTTTAGAGAGCCTCCAAAGGTAAATTCTAGAGAATGGTTTGGCTTTCTCTTATTGCCAGGGTTTTGACTTGTTTCCATTTCATTGGCAATCCAGTGTGCTCCAGCTGCTGTGCATCCTTCTCAAAGCTGTCATTAATTGAAGAGATTGGTAATAAATGACTGGTTTGCAGTTGCTTTTAGCATGATATGCTGGGGAGAGTGGTGCTGCTTCTGCAGATGGGAGCAGTGGCAAAGAATGAATGTGTGACCAGAAAATAAAACTCTGGTTGATTTTGAATCTGCTTGAATCATTGATTCTATCAAAAGTAAAACTCACTGATTCTCTCAAGGTCTCTGCTGATATTTCACTGTGCTGCTGTTTTTTGTATTGTTTTATCCTCTTGGACCTCTCTTTACAATACTGAGAGGTTTTTACAATTTTTTGCTGGGTGAAATGGGGATAATGTTTCATTTTTGAAGCGCTTTCAAAGCTTAGGAATTTTATTTCTTCACGTTGTCCCCTCCCACACTGTAACACAAATCCTTGGTAAGCTGCTGGCAGGCAGTGGAAAGTGTAAAACCTGCTTCCTTTGGCCATTAATGTACCTCTTGTGCTGGGAAGTCTCTGATCTGCTGTTTGTATTCATGTCACCATCCCACAGCAAATTAATAGATTAACACAATTAATAGATTAAAATTAAGTGCTTTGAGGACTTTCCCTTTCATTAGGAGTTGAACAGTGTCAGTTCTGGGTTGCCAGCCTGAAGATGGACCTCTGCACTCAGGAAATCTGAGGGACAGTTTCCTGTTAGTGTTGTGCTATCCCAGACAGTTCCAGCAGAGTGGTTTTCCTGTTGCCTTTAGGGAATGTTGAGATAACGAGTCCATGTTTCCAAATCTGAATTTCTGCTCTTCGCTTCCAGGGCTGTGCTCGTGTGGGCCTAAGTGCAGGCACAGGAATCGGGGTCTCCTCTGCCCTGGTGAGCAATCAGAACTCCAACAATGACAATGACAACAACAACAACCACCAGAACAACAACAACAACCCCAACATCCACCACAACAACCACCAGCACCCCAACGAGCAGAACGAGGAGAACGAGCTGCGCCAGGAGGGCCCCGCTGAGGAGCAGCAGATTGGGGCTGAGGGTAATCCTGGGGGAGCTTCTGGGGGGATCTGCAGCTGAGGGGAATCCTGGGGGAGCTTTTAGGGGGGATTTTATCTGCATTCCCACTTAGGCTCCTGGTGAAGACAGGAATCTGCGCTGAAAGCTTGTTGCTCTTTCAGCTCCTGGTGTGGAGGTTTAATCTGAGTGAACTAAGCCCCAAAAGTTAGGCTGGACTTTGGCTACAGAGATATTGAACAAATCTGTGAATTTATGAAACCCAGAGGCTCACCAAAGGAATCAAGGCAGTTTTTTATTTCCTGTGGGTATTTGAGGGCTCTGTTCATTCTGTTTCTTGTTCCTGACCTCCTGTTGCCCTTTGCAGCCCTGAATGAGATGGAGGAGGTGGCACAGGAGGAAGGGGAGGCTGCTGGCCAGGGCCAGGATGAGCTGCCAGCTCCCAGCCAGGCTGTTGTTCCCATGGAGGTGGATGAGGAGCAAGCAGGTAACTGGGTTTGGGAAGAAATCACCTTTTGGTATCTCCCTGAGGGATGAATGTTCCACTGTAAGTCTGGTTTTGGATGTTTTGCTTCAGCAGGGTTGTCTGATTTTGAATAGTGATGTTAGCACAGCTTAGTGCTGTGAATGAATTTATTCTCTGTTACAGTCCAGAGCTGCATGTGCAGGGAAATACCTTGACCTTAAAGCCTGATTTTTGTGCTCAGTATAATAAAAGTCAGAAGGCCTGAATGAACTTGTCCTTTTGCCTGTTGGTGTTCATGGCCTTAGTTCTTTCACTGCAGCACTTGGATTGTTTTTGCTTTTTCTCAAGCCAGCACTACTTGTTCCAGTGTTAATTTAATTTGTATTAGTGACACAAGGCAGTCTTGATTTCTTTTATTGCCACTTTTTGCTGGACAATATAATTTTCTACTGAATATCCCAACAACCTGAAGTACCACTCCGTTGTGACACCCCTTCCAAACCAGAATGCTTTAATGCTGAAGTGCAGTATTTTGCTCTTCTCCCATTCAGATTTTAATGAGGGACCCACAGAATGGGTGGCTAAATTGACTCCAATTAATTCCTTACCAGCTTTTTCAAGCAGTACTTTTGAAAACTTTTGAAAAGTTTTTCAGCCCATTAATCCATGCTTGGTTAATTTTTATGTGAAATGTTGATATTCTCCTCAGGACCAAGTGGAATTCAACCTGTTGTAAAAGCAACTCCTATTACCATCCATGATTCAGACAGTGAGGATGAGGAAGAAAACATGAGCACCTCCAGAGCCTGCATCTCCAACAGCATTGCACAGAGTTACTCAGATGGGGAGGAGAAGAGCAGGGATCCAGTGGAAACCAGAGAACCTTCAGGTGTGTAGGATTCATCCTTAAGCTTCAGTCTTTGTGGTTCAGGTTCATTTCTAGCTTGGTTTGGAATGTAGAATGAAGGTGGAAGGACATATTTGAGCTCCAGTCACAGGTCTTGTACAGAAACACAGATAGTGGTGCTGCACTGATCAGAGACCTGCAGCTCCTCTTTGGGATTCCCAAGGGGGCAGAATTTATCAAGCCTGTGAACCCACAGTGTGGATGTCAGCTCTGGTTTCAGGGGGGAAAGAATCTGTGTTTGGAGAGAGTTTGCATCAACTTTTATACTGCCAGTATTGGGGATTTGGGGCTTGGGGTTGTGTAATGAGCTGAGAGGATTAATACAGACATTCAGGAGGAATTCCTGCATGGAAAGGGTGGTCAGGCCTTGGAACTGCCCAGGGAGGTTTGGAGAGCCCATCCCTGGAGTGTCCAAGGAAGGGCTGGAGGTGGCACTCGGTGCTCTGGGCTGGGGACAAGGTGGGGATTTGGCACAGCTTGGATTGGATGAGCTGGGAGAGCTTTTCCAACCTCAGTGATCCTGGGATTAAGTTCTCTTATAATTTGTGTGGGTTTTTATTCACCTGTGAGCTGAGCCTGCTGTTACTGCTGGCAGCGCTGCCCAGACCCAGGAGGGGGAGCTGGGGGTTGCTGCTGAAACGTGAACTTCAGTCCTGTCTCTGTTCCTGTTTGATTCCTCAGATGTGTTCTTCGTATTTAAGAAAAACAGAAGCCTCTCTAGATTAGATATTTTAAAAAATCCCTCCTTGTGAGGATGGGGAAGTCCTGGCACAGGGTGCCCAGAGCAGCTGTGGCTGCCCCTGGATCCCTGGCAGTGCCCAAGGCCAGGTTGGACAGGATTGGAGCAGCCTGGGACAGTGGAAGGTGTCTCTGCCATGGCAGGAGTGGCCCTTGATGAGGTTTAAGGTCCCTCCAACCCAAACTATTCCATATTCTTTGATTCTGTGATCAGTGTGTCTTTCATATTGCTGTGCCTGTGTGAGCAGTGAGCTGCTCTGGGACAATCTGGTAGATTTGTATGGCAAGCCCTCCAGCACATCACTCCAAAATAGCTGCAAGATGTTACAAAGATGCAGCAACAGCTACAAATACTAATAATTCCCATTCCTGGGGAGATTGTCATTGGCCTCTGGGCTGCCCTGTGTTTTCAGTAGGCTTCACAGAGGAGCACTCAGGTTTATTTGAGTTTCTCACTGCTGTCCCTCCCTTCACTCCTGCAGTGAGCGGCAAAGGCAAGACTCCCCTGCGGAAGAGATGCAGCACCAGCCATGGGGGCCAGGCCAAGCAGTTCCCCGTGGAGGAGAGCAGCTGTGAGAAGGGCTGCCAGGTGACCAGTGAGCAGATCAAAGCTGACATGAAGGCAGCCAGTGACATGCCTGAGAGGAGCAAGAGCAAGGATTCCTACGGCAGCTGCAGCAACGCCCCGGGATCCACGGCAACACCCAGCTCCTGCAGTGCTGCTTCCCCCAGCCCTGACTGTGCCCAGGCAGCCCAGAGCCACTCTGCTGGCACCAGCCCAGCAGCTGCAGAGGAGTCCAGGCAGTGTGGCTGCTCTCCTTGCAGGAGGGATGGATGCAGCGAGAGGGAGCCCGAGGAGAGCTCCGTGTGCTCCCGCTGCTCCTCCAAGGCGCAGCACAGGACGAGCGGGGGGTGGGATGGGGAGAGCCCCTCCACGAGTGGGGCCTGCAGGGACGGGCCAGACTTTGCACTTAGGACACTGCCAGACTGTGGGGCTGCAGGAGAGCCTGGGGATGACAGGACTAGTGGGAGTGCCTGTGGGGCTGGCAGCCAGGAGCAGAGCACGCAGCCCCCGGGCTGGGAGCTGGACTGCAAGGAGGAGTATCCACGGAGACCCCTGACCAGGGCCAGGAGCAGGCTGTCCCACGTGCCTCTGGTGTCAGAGCCAGGTAGGACTCACACCTAGAGTAACACCTGAGTACATGCAGTGCTGCCCTGAGACAGCTCTGAGCAACTGCAGCTCCCCCAGGGAGCTCTGATGTGCAGCTTGTTAGTCAGGGATTTAAACCTGAGTGGTTTGAAAGGGTCAGAGCTTGATGGAACAGAGGTGCCATCATCAGGTTTCTCTGAAAGTGCCACTGACTTCTTCCTCCATGCAGCTCTTTCTTTTTGTGTTCTTCATACTTTCTAACCAGTATTTGCTTTACTCCTTTGAAAAGCAAATGCAATTTTTTGTTACTCTGCCTGCCTGTGGAGGCTGTGATTCATTGAAACAGAAGTTGTCTCTCCATTAAAATCCTCCCTGCAAAGGCAGCAGCTACACTTAGATCTGAACAAGAAGGCAGAGGTTATAACTGGTGCTTTATCAGCCAGTGAAGTCATAATTACAATTGAGCCAGGCTTTTGGACCTGCATTGGGTTCTGCTTGCAAGTGTTTAAGGCAGGGTGATCAAACTTACTGAAAATTGTCCTTTTGTTAAACACCTTCATGCTTCACATTATTGTTTTGTTCATCTGACATAGAATAAAACCCCTGAAGGTCTGGAATGAAGGGAGAAAGCAACAGATGTGAGAGGGGAACTTGCTGTTTCTTTCAAATATACTTGGTTTCCAAAATAATCATCTTAGTGTGGCACAACCTCATATATCCAGGATTCTTTGCTGGGAATATCTGGCAGGTAAAATGAAACTGAAAGATGAAATGTGCTGCTTACACAACTGGGAGTGCTGGAGGTAGGGAAGACTGAGGGCAAATTCCTGCCTCTGTTAACATGGAATGATTCAAACACTTCATATCCTGGTGTTTTTCCAGTTTATTTAGTGCTCCCAAGTGTTAACAAGACCTAAATCACTTCAGATGTTCTGCAGGTAGAAGCAGCTCAGTTTTCAAGAGAAGAGATCTTGCTATTAAATTTAAAATGTCTGGTTTCTACCTTAGGACCAGTAATTAGTAATCTTTGTGCACATATGTTTTAATAAAGAAAGCTTAGTTTTGGTAAAATAATTTCTTATTTTGCTCTGTTAATGACAGAAAATTAATTCTGGGGTATTTTTTTCCTCTTCCTCTTGGAAATAATGCTTGTGGTGATTTTTTTTCAAAAAAATCATCTATTAAATCAAGGAGGAATTTGAGGAATTTGAGGTCCCTGGCTTTTCTTGGGAACATTAAAGGATTTTATACCTGGGCATCCTTTGCAATATTAGGAAAAACTTAGTGACAGTTACAAAGAACAGATTTTCCAGAAGTTTGAGATAATTTCTACTGTTTAAACATTAAAGCTATTTTGGGTCTTGTATTTGTCAAGGATGTTCTGTTTCCTGCAGAGATTCAAGTGTAACCTAACCATGAATCTTTTCTTTTCCTGGCTCCACATCTTTCTGTGGTGTAGGCTCAGCATTCCTGGGTTTTCACCTATAAAGTTATTTATAAATAAAGAAATATTCACTTTATAAGTGAATAATTCTGAGCACCAAGCTGGCAGTGGGGTTTGAACAAGGAGAGATTTGTTCTGAAGCCAGGCAGGTGTTTGGATTTACCTGTGTGGGAAAAGTTGTCTTGGGCTGTTCTCAGCTGTCCTGACATGGAGCAGAGGAAAGATTTTGCCATCTTTTTGTTTCCAGAAGTAGCAAAGCCAAAGCCAAGGCAAACCACCAAGAGGAAAAGGACAGCTGACAAATCCACCAGTACCAGTGACCCCGTGATTGAGGATGATCATGTTCAGGTAAGGGCTTTTCCTTCAGCCCTGCAGCTTTATCACCATAAACACCTGTTGGGAACTGAGGCTGTGTTATATTAATTCATATCCTCCTGTATCTCATAAAATTCAATTGATTTTTCTTTCATTTTTACCCTTTCACACATTTTTTTTCTTTTTTTCTTTTTTTTTTTTTTTTTCATTTTCTCCAGGTACTGACTTTGAAATCCAAAAACCTCGTAGGAATCACGTTGACCAACTGTGGAATAACAGATTTGGTGCTGAAAGACTGCCCCAAAATGATGTTCAT
Source organism: Peucedramus taeniatus (assembly GCA_013400575.1). Taxonomy (NCBI): domain Eukaryota; kingdom Metazoa; phylum Chordata; class Aves; order Passeriformes; family Fringillidae; genus Peucedramus; species Peucedramus taeniatus. The sequence continues at coordinate 218,547 of WBNO01018677.1, forward strand.
CCATGGTATGTGGTTTGTGTCAGGGCTGCCTCCTCCCTCTGGCATTATTGGAAATTCCAGAAAGAATTCAAGTCAGGCCACTGCTCATTTTGTATTCATCAGCTGCATTGCTGATGAATTAGAACTCCAAATATTGCTGCTTCCCACTCTGAATGGCTCTTATAACAGCTTTAATAAAGATTAATATCTGAAAATCAACAGCTGAAATGATCTGACAATTAGGGAGATGAGATGTTTATTGAAGAGTGGTAATACAGTAATTAGAAGTTGATGAAATGAGTTTGAGTACCTTGTTTTTCTCTCATTTCTTCATTCTCCCATAGGTTCTTTAGCTGACAGGATGATACTTTTGCTCCCTGACATGATAAAAATCTGTTTGCAGTGCTGGCACTTAGGTTGCATTAGTTTCACATGCCAGGGTGTGACTGCTCCTGGATTGGGTCATTTATTGTTTTCTGCACCATCCAAATGAAGACTTTTTCTTCTGACATGAGATCTGTCTACTTGACAGAAATAAAGGAATTATTTCTTTACTACAGAATACTTGACCACACATTGATTTTGAAGGAAATTTTGATTACATGAGCAGTGTTGCTAGAAAGGAAACAATTTTATTTTCCATTGTGTGGCTTCTCAATCCTCCGTGTTTGAGCTGATTTTGGAAGTTGTGGCAGTCCACAGACCATTTCAGTGAAAGGAAACAGAGGGAATAAAAGGTTCATAAATGAAATTTGACATGGCCTTTTGAAAGGCCACTTCTGGCAGGGTCACAGCTGAACAGTTTGATGATAATATGGAGAAAATGAAGAGCTGGGCTATATCTGATATACTTAGGCAATCTTTTGGAACTTATATTGCTTGTTTGCGTTCTTTTGAACCTGCCAGCCTTGAGATTCTCTGCCAGGAGGCTCCTGAGGTCTTTTATTTCCTTTTCCAGCTACAAGGTGCCGTGTGTTGAAACACTTGAAGGTGGAGAATGCCCCCGTTGTGAATCGCTTTGACTATGCCCAGTGCAAGAAGCTGAACATGGATCAGGTGCTGGATCAGATCCTCAGGATGCCCCCAGAGAGGAACAGGATCATTTACCTTCGTCCCATGCAGCAGGTACAGAGCCAGCCTGCATTCCCTGGGAGCACACCTGCAGCTCTGCCTGGGGGTTTGCAGCTGGGGCAGGGAATGTTGCAGAAACACAACCCTGAAATTTGGTTATTTAAACCCAGCAAGGCTTTTGTTGCAGAATCTGCTGCTTGAGTTTTAATATACTCTGCTAGATTAAATATTAAAATTCACTATCTTCAGTATTCATGGCATTAGAGGATATTGTAAACTGCACTCTTAAGGGTGCAGAAGTTAATATCCAGCATAAACAGAACAGACAACTGGGGATACCAGCATCAGTCACCCTAGGATAGATGCATTGAGTTCATTTCAGACTCTGAGAACCTGGGTGCTCCTTGTAGCTGTGTGTGAGCAGAGCATGGCACAGGGATCTCAGATCCTTGACCCATGTCCTGTTAGACTGAGGAACAGCAGAATTTGGGATTCTGGAGACTCCCCTTCAGAATCCCTCCCCATCCTCTCCTGATGCTGGAGTGTTGCAGGACACTGGTGGGACTGAGAGCCACCCTCTCCTCCCCCAGCCTGTGGAGGAGCTGGAAGCAGGGACATTTAGGGAATTGTTTAAATCCCTAAATTTAAATGTGATGAGGATTTATGAGGGCTTCATTCAAGATCTGGCAGGCTGGGAATGTTTTATTTTTATCCCTCTGTGGTGCTGCTCCTCTCCTGCTTTCCTGTGTTTGTTTGCCAACAAGGGAAGGTTGATTGTACATAAGATACATAAATCAGCTTTGCTTTGAAACTACATCTCTTAAAAGACAGTGGCAAAAATATTAGATGGGAATAAAACCCCAAATCACTGATCCCCTCCTCTTAACAAAAATTCTAAGGAATGAATGTAATTTTAGACCATTCTGTAATTTTATGGAGTTTATTTCCACATTGGAGTTGGGAAAGACATCAGAAACGAGACATTTCCCATCCAGTTCCATTACTCAAGAAGATAAACTGGCAAAGCTGCACTGGGGAAGTTCCACTCCCCTCAGTCCTGTATTTATTCGTGCTGTTAAAATTCTCTCTCATTGCTGCATTTCCCAGAGATGTGGTCGATTCCTGTTTGCTCTTGACTCTGCAACCCCATGCCAGTGTTTGTGGTGCTCACAAGTCTTTGTCCCCAGGTGGACACGCTGACTCTGGAGCAGAAGATCTTCAGTGGCCCCTACCCCTACCACATCTGCATCATCCACGAGTTCAGCAACCCCCCCAACGTGCGCAACAAGGTGCGGGTGCGCAGCTGGATGGACACCATAGCCAACATCAACCAGTGAGTACTGCCCTCCCCAGGCAGCCCTGACCCTCAGCCAGGCAGCCCTGACCCTCAGCCAGGCAGCCCTGACCCTCAGCCAGGCAGCCCTGACCCTCAGCCAGGCAGCCCTGACCCTCAGCCAGGCAGCCCTGACCCTCAGCCAGGCAGCCCTGACCCTCAGCCAGGCAGCCCTGACCCTCAGCCAGGCAGCCCTGACCTTGCCAAGGTGTCCTGGAGCAGCTGCAGCTTCAGACTTGTTCTATTCTCCCACCCAAATATTAAAAAAGAACAAACAAAACATTTGGTTACTACTGAAGGTTGAATTCTGGGTGGTGCAGTGTAAATTCAGTGTCAAGATGCATTTAATATAAAACAGAGTGTAAAAATGTGGAAAATCCTATAAATTCTCCAGCAATAACCATCACATTCATCCAGCAGTAATGCAGTTGTACATTGAAGTTGTTGGAATAGTTGGGAAATGTCTTCAAAGCTGAAAACAAGTCATTTTTTAAAGAGTGATTTGCCTCAGGAAATGGTGCTGGTTTCTGTGGAAGGTGGTGTTCAATCAGTATCAGCTCCTGAAAATTCCCAGCAGCAGGGAGTTGTGTCAGTGGATCTCATCCAGCAGTTCTAAAGCTGTCCCTGTTGGCTGTGGTTGCTCTCCAGAGTGAAGGGATGGAGGCTGAGCTGTTGTGAGGGTCTTGGGGCAGTTTTTTCCATGGATTCAGGCTCTTTAAAGGGAAGGTTGTGGATTAGGATTTCTCCTTCGGTTTTTCTCCCTCCCACCTCCCCATTTCCTGGCTGTGACCTCTCCCTCCTTCTCCCCAGAGAGCTGATTAAATACGAGTTCTTCCCTGAGGCCACCAGGACTGAGGAGGACCTGAAGAAATACCCCAAGTACCCCTGGGGCAGAGACATCTACACCCTGGAAGGTGAGATTTTTTGGGGAGCTGAGGGCTCCTGCTCAGCCTCTTGCTAAGAGAAGAGTTTTCCATCATCACCAGAGATGTGGAGAATATTCCTTGTGAGCAAAGAGGGGAAACAGCTCAGTGGGGGAACAAAGGGAGGAGCTGCTTTGTGCTGAGCAGTGATTTTTAGGGTGCTGGTGCTGCAGGGGTGGTGTTTTCCTCTCTGGCTCCTCACCTGTCCCTCTCCCAGGCATTGTGGATGGTGCTCCTTACTCCATGATCACTGACTTCCCCTGGCTGAGGTCCCTGAGGACAGCAGAGCCCAACAGCTACGCCAGATACGACTTTGAGGACGATGAGAGGAGTGAGTAACCTGCTCAGGTTCTTCACAGAATTGCTTCTTTGGCAATGCCTCCCTTTCTTTTTCTGTTTTCTGCTCCTTAGGCTGGTTTTGGTCAATCTGTTGTTAAGGTAGGCTGGAGAGAAGTAAGAAAACCCACAGAAATTTGATATAAAAGTTAAAAACTGGACTTGGAAACTCTGGCATGGAGATGATGTGGGTTAGAATTTATTGCAGATGTGGCTCTTTCTGTTGAGGAGCTTGTCTGCTAAGATATGATGGTAGGCAGTGCCTGGGGCTCAATTAAAAACCTTGCTTGATAGCAGAGAAACATAATGTTCTTCCATTACTTAATTAGGAACATCCTGGTTAAAAATACCTCTACCTTCATTAGAGGTACTTTAATTGATCCTAGTTTGGATATTCCTACCCAGCTCCAGTTTAGGAATCTCAAGAGGATGAGGAAGAGATTTTTTGTTTTGGCTATACCTTTCTCTGGTTTTATTTTTTCATTTCTTTTTAAAATTTTATTTTGGACTGATGTAATTTAATTTTATTTTAGCTTGGCTTGATGCCTGTAGTTCAGTATGAAGGCTGAATTACCAAACAATTGATGAGTATTTAAGAGTCAGGATGTTAAGAGAGTCATGGTGTTAAAGCCATGAAAATTCAGGAGTGCTGCTGCTTTCTCCTTAATTGCTGATGCTTATTAAACATTTAAGTAATGGATAACCTGGAATTATGTCAGAGAGGCCTCAGGGGGGAGGGTTTCTGATGCTCTGGGATTCATTCCACTCCCAGACATTTGGCCATGAGGAGCTGTGGAAAGCTCTGAGGAAGGCAGGAGAGAACATTCCTTAAACGCGGCCAGTCGAGGGAGGCTTTTCCTCTTTGCCTCGTTTGCCAAGTCAGAATGGGAAACCAGCCTGGCTGGGGAATGTTTTTGGGAGAAACATCCCCTTTTCCTTGCTGTCTTTGCCCAGCCACCATCTATGCCCCGAGGAGGAAGGGGCAGCTCTCAGCTGACATCTGCATGGAGACCATCGGCGAGGAGATCTCGGAGCTGCGCCAGGTCAGGAAGGGCGTGTTCCAGAGGGTCGTGGCCATCTTCATCCACTACTGTGATGTCAATGGGGAGCCCGTGGAGGATGACTACATCTGAGGGGTGCCCCCAGCCTGCCCTCCCTCCCCCTGGCACTGCTGGCCAAGAAAAAGCAGGATTTTTTTTTTCCAAATGCAAAGCATTGCCCACCAAGGCGCCCTCGGCTCTCCCCGTGGCCAGGAGGATGTAGTTAAATGTAAAATGGAAAGTACAAATTGTATACTAAGAGTTGTACATAGAGGAAACAAAAAACAAAAACAAAACTTCCTAATACTGAGACTTTATTTCATATGTTTATACAATTTAATTTAAGCTCCATTTTAATGAAGGCCAATAATTAGGAAAGGGGAAGAAGATTTGAACTTTTCAACCCATACAATTCATAGCAGTATTTTTTTTCCTTATAAACAACAATTCCATTTGCTGTGTTCAAAAGAGTCATCAGAGTCTCTTTTAATCTGTGCCTTTTTCTTGAGCATTTAAGAGTCCAGTCTGAGTAAACCTGTTGAGCACAATCTTGGTGTCTTGTGTGCATTTTTGGAAGGGTCAGAATATTCTCCAGCTGTTGCAAAGAAGGCCAGAAGCAGGGAAAAAAAAAGAAGTAGAGAATTTGATGATCTGTGGTAGTTTCTAGAGATATTCAACCCATTTTTGGGGGGGAAAGGAAGCCCCCATGTTTAGCACCTTGGAAACAGAATGTTCTCAAGCATTTTGTACTGTTAGATTTCATTTTCATGGTGTATTTGACTCTGTACTATGGAAATCAAGTTGCTGATTGTTGGTTCCACCCTCTTGAACATAACTCTGCCCATTGTAGCTGGCTGGAAGCTGAGCTCTCCTTCAGGCAGGCAGAGAAGGGGATGTGGAGCTGCCTGGTGGCTGTGGCAGCCCAGGGTCTGTGACACAGCCAGGGAGCTCTGGGGCTGGGTTATGCTCCCTCTTGAATGCACATTTTCCAACTGGTCAGTAAAAACTGCTGCTGTTTGCCCCTAAATGTGTGTGTGTTGTGTATTGAAAGGTGCTCCCAGTGCCCACAGGAGTTTGGTGGGGATTTGCTGCCAGTGCAGGTGTGAAATGCACATTTTGGTGTTGTGCCCAGGGCTGGCAGACCTTGCAGAAGCCAATTCCCAGCTCTGGCCTGGTCTCCCATCCATGTTTGTTTAAAACTGGTGTTACCAGCCTAGAAAATGGCACTTCCTGAGGTAAAAGCTGTACAGTTTAGTCCATTTTATCCAATTTTGCTCATCATCCTGATGGTGATTCTCTGGATTTGGGGTAAATGTGGCTAATGGGGATTTCTGTGATGTTTAGCTCTGTAAAACTGAGGTGAGGCTGCTCCACACAGCAAAGGCAGTGTTGGTTTTCTCAGCCTCTCTGTGGGAATTCTTGGGATAATGTGGGACTAGAAATACATGAGATAAGAGGGAGAGATTGGTGCCTAATGGGAGCATTTCCTCAGCCCTGCTCTGTGCTGACTGGAGGTGGAGCACTAAACACCAGAGAATGTGAATGTTACTAAATTTGCTTTAATGTAGGATCACAGTCAATGGTTTATTATAACTTATATTTAATAACCATAGATAATGTATTCAATGATACTCAGCCAAAACAATTGTGACCCTTTCTAGAAGTGTTTCAAGTCCTCTGAGTCACTGATTCTGTCAGATTTACCATTTTAGTCCAGAAAATGTTACTGAGTTTCTGGAGTATTGCACCACATCTCCAGCTGGTATCTCTTCCTTGCAGCCTTTTGCAGAAGTATTTACACAAATAAAGTCTTTCTTTATATTCAGTATTTCTGGAAGCCATTGAACCTTGCAGTGATTTTGCCCTCTGAAATGTGATATCCATTTTACACCAGAGCCTGAATCCCCTGTGTCCATCTCCTGAGGGCTGGGGGGAGGGAGGAGCTGGGATCTTCTGGGGGTTTGATCTTTTGGCTCTGAGCTTCCTCCTCTCCCCATTTTGTGGCTGTTTTGGGCACTTTTATTCAATCACCAGGGCAAGTGAGGGTTTCCCTGGCTCTGCCCAGCTCAGCTCTCCTTGGAGCATCCCAGAGGTTTCTGTGCCAGGCTTCTCCTCCCTCCTGTGCCTGGTGTGTGGCAGGAGGAGCAGCTGCTGTCCCTGCAGGTGAGGGGACAGTGATGCTGCTCCTCCTGCAGCACAGCAATTCCAGCTGGGCCTCAGCTCTGCTCCTGTGGGACAGGCTGGGATCCATCACAGCCCTGAAACCAGGGGTGTTACACCTGGCTGCCAGAGGGAGTTCAGGGCAGCCTGGCCAGCACTGAACCTGCAAGGTAAGGAAATGATAGAGGAGCTGGGATTGCATCACCTCTGTGCCCTGCTTCCCCCCTGGATGTGGCTTTGGGGAAAACATCCAGCAGGAATTTCTTCCCTGGGTCAGCTGTGACTCAGCAGCTCTGGGGCAGTGAGATCTTAGTGGGATTTGTGTCCCTCTGTGCAGGTGCACAGTCAGAGGGGCTCCTCTTCCAGTCCCTGAGCAGAAATGAGCCCCTCCAGGTGCAGTTCAGCTGCAGGAGGTGCTGATTGCACTGCCTGGCAGCTCAGCCTGAGGTGACTTTGGCACTGCTTTTCCCACAGCTCCTCCTGGATGAGGATGCAGAGATTCCAGCTGGGAGAGGCTCAGGTGCCTGGGAAATGTCATCTAAATAGTACAGAAGGTAAACAGGGAAAGGCCAGAGTGTGGACATTGCACAGGGGGCAGAAAGCCTCGTGCTCACTCTGCTGGGGTTGCTTTCCCCTCCTTCAGGAGGAGGGCAAAATCAGTGCTTGGGTTTCAAAAAGGAAAGGATTTTGGAAGTGGTTTTGTTTGAGGAGAAGCTGTGAGGGGTTGTTGGAGACAGGAGTGTTGCCCCTGCTCCCTGTCCAGGGTGTGAGGATCCCCTTGCCCAGGATTTCCACTTTGAGTTCCCAGTTAAGCAATTCCAACTTAGCCCCTTGTCAGGGTGGGACAGGGACACCCTGGCCCTGTGTGCTCTGCATGTGGCAGCAGGACAGCCAAAGCCAGGGCCCATCACCTGGAGAGCTCCCTTCAGCTCCTCAGCACTCCCTGGGTGTTGGCAGGAGATAAACTGGGAGTTTATTCAGAAGATTTGTACAAAAACTGGAAGAACTAAAAGCTTTGGTATATTTTTATTGAGTCTGTATTATTAATCCCCTGCAGATTTCTTGCCTTTTGGCCTGGGAGTGCTCAGAGATGGCTCAGGAACTCAAATGTGGAGAAAAGGGGATCCTAAACTGGGGAAGGGCTCCCAGCTGCCAGGTACAGAATGGAAATGCTCTCCTTGGCTTCAGCACTCCCAGAGTTGGGTGGGAATGACTCAGTGCCTGTGTGGGCTGCCTGCTCCCAAACCAGCTCTTGGCTGGAGCTGCTCCTGCTTTTCATCTGTGCTGGGAACGAGCTGGACACGATCTGGGCCCCATTGGTTGGTTCTGGGCACGTTGCTGAGTCAGGCTGACACAAAGAAGTGCCTTAAACACCTTCAGATTCTCCCTCCTCTTGCTGAGCAGGGCCAGTTGGGAGTGAATTCCATCCTAAAGCCACAATCTTGGGTAAGATGAGCTTCAGGCTGAAGAGATCTGTGAGTAATCCCTGAATTGAGAGTATTTGGAAATGCAAAAATAGCATTTATGTAGCTAATACAGCATTGCTGATTGTTCACAGAGCTCTGGAGCCCAGTAGGGAACAGGAGGAGCAGATGAGGTAAAATCAAAGCCATTTTCAGTCAGAGGCAAGGTGAGCATCATTTACCTGTCAGCTCTGCAGGTTTTCAGTGACACATTCCCTGATGTGTCCTTTGGTGGAACAGACACCCCTGGAAGAGCAGAGTTTGCCAAGAAAGTGTCTCTGGAGCAAGGGATCCACACTGCTCCACATCCAGGGGACCCTTGGCTTTTGTTTCTCACATGAATCCCTTTGGATGCCTCTGATCCCATCAGCAGCTCCACAGGGACCTGGGAATCCTCCAGGTGAGGGACCAGGACAAGGTGGGGGCTCCTGGGCTGCAAATAAATCATAACTAGGAATGAACAAATTCCTGTGAGCAGGGGACAGTCAGGAGCAGGGCAGGGACTGTCCCCTGTGCTGGCACTGCTGAGGGACCTCCAGGGGTGTCCAGTTCTGGGTCCAGTTCTGGGCCCTCAGGCAGGAGGGACCTGCAGGGGCTGGAGAGTGTCCAGGGAAGGGAACAGAGCTGGGAAGGGGCTGAGCCCCAGGAGAGGCTGAGGGAGCTGGGAAGGGGCTCAGCCTGGACAAAAGGAGGCTCAGGGGGGACCTTGTGGCTCTGCACAATCCCTGGGGAGTTCCAAGGCCTGAGCCCCCTTTCCATGGAGAAATTCCTGCTGATGTCCCCCCTGAGCCTGCCCTGGCCCAGCCTGAGGCCGTTCCCTCTCCTCCTGTCCCTGTTCCCTGGGAGCAGAGCCCGACCCCCCGGCTGTCCCCTCCTGTCAGGGGTTGTAGGAAAAGCAAAGAGGGGCAGATTCCCCTCCCTGTTCCAGCCCCTGGAGCCTCCTGGAGCAGCTGGGAGGTGCCACCTGCTCCCACCCTGGGGTTGGAGTGCCAGCAGCAGCAGAAACGAGCCCAAGCTGGAGTTCACTGCCATGTCCAGAGAGGAGCTTTTATTTTTAGGAACAGCCACTGCAGCACACATCACTGAGCACAGGCAAGGACTGGCACCACCAGCCAGGATGGGCAAAGCTGAACTGGGAGGCCACAGGAGCAGCCAGGGGAATCCAGAGGTAAAATCTGGATTTGGGAAAGGAAAGGGCCTTTCCATGAGAGCCTTTCTTTTGCAGGGGAATTCTCCACTGCTGATGGCATTGCTGGGTCACAGAAGCTGTGCTGGGATTATTGGTTGATTAACAGGAGCTGCCAGGTGGTTCCTGACAGGGCTGCTGAGCCCAGGGAGGGATTAGAGGTGACACAGGGCATGGACATTTGGTGTTTGGAATTTCACCCAACTGGAAGAGGGGGAGCCTTTTCCCAGTGAGAGCCTTTGACCATTTTGGCTGGTGAGCCACTGCTCCCATTGACAGAGCCTTGGGAATGCTGCCCCTGGGGAAACTGGGAGTTCATTTTAAATTAAAAAGAGATCTTTTCCTAATGCATATAAAAATAAAGGAGAAAACAAGGCCTGAAGGACAAAGCAGAACCAAAGAACCCCTCCCTGTGCTGCTGGTTCCATCTCACACCAAGATTTTGATGCCCTTCAATGGGGACAGAGAAAAACTTTTTTTTAGGATTTCTTTAAGAAATTTGAGGTGAAACCAAGCCAAGCTGTTCTGCAGCCTCCTGTGCCCAAACCCCAACAAAAGCCCTGTGGGCACTTCCACAGAGGGGGAGGCTCACAGCACTGAAGCAGCTCTGGGTAGGTTTTTTCCAAACTTTCAATAATGGCTTTTTTTCACCCCACTGTTCTGGTGCCAAGAGTAAAGTTACATGATTTTTTTTGGAAATAAAACCCTGTAAAAACAGGTAATTGCCAAGCAGGTCCCAGAGATGAACCAGGAGCAGCTTCCACCTCAAACACCAATAATTTGTGTCTTCCCAGCATTCAGCAATTTTCTGCCTCAGCGTTCCAACTGGGGCTGTTTCTGCCCAGTGTCCTTCTGAATCCTAAAGGAAAAGGATGTGAAGCTTTATCAGTGACTTTGCTGTGGAAGAAGTATTTAAAGAAGTCAGACACCATGGCCAGGAAACCACTTGTTCTTCTCATGCACAATATTTCTCCTACAGAGCAACATTTTTGTTTGTTCTGAGCAGGATTTGTCTGTTTACAGTAAATACCTGTCACATAGCAACAGAAATATTACTAAATAATAATACATAGAATGTTAAGCTCCTTGGTCTAGAAGCTTTTAATGAAAAAACCACATGTTCCTGATAAAAAATAATAAATAATGTCAGCTTCTCTTTGTACATTAAAAATATCTGTACATGGTTCCACGATATGACAAAGTCCAGTTGTATTTTCTAGGCTCAGGGTGGCACCTCTGGGGTTGATCTTCACCTAAAAAGGGTCGAGGCTCGTGATCCTGATCCTGCATGAAAATGCTTTTCCCAAATGTGTGGAGTTGAGAGCCTTGCCCACCCTTTCCATGCAAAGGGGGAAGCAGCTCACGAGGAACGTGGCAACACCGACATGCAGGAAGCAGCTGAGGACTGAGATCTTTGCAAATGGTGAGACTGGAAAGGCTGGAAAACTTCCTGCCTCGACTGGAAGAGACCAGCAACAAATAGAAAAATAAAAATAGCAAAGGTAAGTAGAAGTCTCTCTTCCAAATGTAGCTAGAAAAGGGTTTGGGTGGTTTGTTTTCCAAGATGGCACTTAGTGATCCATTGGCTCTGGCTCCTGGCCAAGCTTCTGCTGCCTCAGAATGCCCAAAGTTTGCTCAGGGGAGGGATGGGGACAGCTCTGGGCTCCAGGGTACATCCCATCCCCTGGGAATGGCAGAGCAGGGCCATGGCTCTGAGCTGGGCTGGCCCTGCTGGTCCCACTCAGCTCCTGCACACCCTGGGGTCCTCCTGGGGCAGGAGACACAACCAGAGCTCTGCAGGGTGGGGGAAGCAGCAGCTGGGGCTGGAACCAAAGGGCAGCAAACATTTCCTCTTGTTCTCCTGGAGAAAACGTGGGGCTGCTGCTGCCCTGGCAGTGCCCAGGCTCGGGCAGAGCCAGCAGGGATGGAGCAGTTTGGTGCCACCCCACAGCTGTGAGCTCCAGGACAGGGTGAGCTGAGCAGGGGACAGCTGGGATGGAGCAGCTGGAAAGGAGCAGCAGGAGTCTCTGCACGGGTGGTTTGGAGCTGTTTTGGCTTTGCCAGGAATGCCTCTCTCCTGGAGCAGGGCTCTGGCACAGCTCCAGCTGCTCTGAAAGGATAAGGACAGCAGTCCTGGCCCTCCCCGTGCTCCCACCCAGCTCCCACAGCTGGACATTCCTGGGAATCCACTGCAGGAGGCACCACGACAATGCAGATGGATGGATTTTCAGGTCCTGCTGTCTGTGAATCCTTGGGATATCCTAAAAGGCCTCTGTTCCTCCTCTTCTGGGCCGGGACTAGAAACAGGACTCTTGGGATTCAGGGTCGGTGTGGATGGGAAGCTTCTCTTGTTCCTGGTGGTGCCCGTTGTGTAGAACTGTGTACCTGGGAGGGGAACACAAACCTTTGTCAGTGCCAGGTCAAATGCCAAACTGATGGAAAATAAGATCTTGCAAACCCCAAAGTGTATTTAAGAGAGTGATTCTTCCAAACATCTATTAAAAAGTGTGAATCCCTGCTTTGCTCTGTGAGAGGGAATGAAATCTTCAGTGTGGAGCAGTCAAAGCAATCCCTGAAAATCAAGAAGCTGTTGGGTTTCAGGTGTCTGAGGTGAGCTGCACTGCCTGAGTGTGCTTGGGCTGGAGGATGCTCCTGCAGGAATTCCCAGGCTGGATGCTGGCTCCCAGCATGGCCAGGGCACTGAACGAGCAGGTATTTCCCTCAAACATCCCTTGGAACTCCAGCACTTCAAACAAGGATCAGGAATTTCAAAAATGTGCTCCCAATGAGTTACAGGCTGGATGTCAGAGACAAGGAGAGACATTTTGCACCTCACACTGAACAGACTCCAAGGAGACAGCCACGAAGAGAGAACAGAGCTGGAACTGATGGACCAGGTCAGACAGGGACACTGTGGAACACAATCCACCCGGGACACCTCGGGAACACCAAAGGCTCTGCCACAGACAGGACACAGGCAGAGAGCCCCTGACACCTGGAGCAGCTCAGGAACGAGGGACAGGGACTGGGATGGCCAAGGATCCAGACAGGGACTGGGATGGCCAAGGATCCAGACAGGGACTGGGATGGCCAAGGATCCAGACAGGGACTGGGATGGCCAAGGATCCAGACAGGGACTGGGATGGCCAAGGATCCAGATGGACGGAGACTGGGATAGTCAGGGATGCAGACAGGGACTGGGATATCCATGGTTCCAGACAGACAGGGACTGGGATATCCAAGGATCCAGATAGGGACTGGGATATCCAAGGTTCCAGATGGACAGAGACTGGGATATCCAAGGATCCAGATAGGGACTGGGATATCCAAGGTTCCAAACAGACAGAGATTGGGATATCCAAGGTTCCAAACAGACAGAGACTGGGATATCCAAGGATCCCAATGGACAGGGACTGGGATATCCAAGGATCCAGACAGGGACTGGGACACCCAAGGATCCAAACCTTCCTCCGTGTTCTGCGGCCGTCCCCAGTGGAGCAAGAGCAGCAAGAGCAGGCGGTGCCGATTGGATTGTTAGAGGTTCATTAAGCTAAAGAGGAGTCATTAAGGTGTCCCGGGATGTCGTGTGGCACAAAGTGTCTGTCTGAAGCCTCTGGCAGTGAGTTCAACACTTCCAGCTGTTTACCCTGTTGGGAAAGAGGACTGGTAGGACAGGAGGAAAGAGCATTCCTGGCACAGGGAGTGCCAGCTCATGGCTTGCTCAGGTACTGGCACATAATTCCTAAAATATTCCCGACATCTCCAGGAATCTGTTAAGGGCATCCTCTGCTGCCAGGCCTTTGTGTTCCGGGGGTTTTTCCATACCCTGCAGCTTTCCCTTCACATGTAAGTTCAGAGCTGCCTGCCAGCTGTAGGGCACTGATTTAGTGTTGGATAAAAGCTGGGATTTTACAGCCCTGCTTTGTTCTCACAGAAAGTGTTGGTTATCTCTCTTTCCCTGGGCCTTAACTGATCTCTCCCTGAAAATACGCCTCATTTCTCAGCTCTTGGTACCTGTGGGGAGCAAATTTCAGAGAAATTCTCATCTGCACCTGAAATTCAGCTGCTTCCCCTGCAGGAACACACCTGGTGTGCCTCAGCTCCCAGCCCATGGACCTGCCAGGGATTTATTCTGCAATGCAAGGAGGAAACAGCACTGGAATCCTCCCTGGGTGGGCTGAAGGCTTCAAGAGAAAGCAGCCAGGTAGGTGTGAGGAATAAATACATCTGAGGGAGCTGGAATAGGTGTGCAGGGAAAAACACATTAAAAGGGTTAAATGCATTAGGTAAATTATCTACAGCAAATGAATTGTACCCTTTTCCTGATGGGCTCCTCCAATGGGATTTCTGCTCAAAGAGAATCCCAGGCTGTCCCTCCCAAAGTGGGGACAGCTTTGCTGTCACTTCCCTGGGAGCTTTCCCCAGATCCCAACTACCCCCAATAAATAAATTATAAAACAATAAATCCCAGCAATGGGAAGGCCCTGCCCCTCCAGGGACCTGCTGCAAACCCTCCCCATGGCCCTGGAATTGTGCTGATGGCCACTCTGCTTTTCTCATTCTCCAAACTTTTCCACTCTCAGATACTTTCCCCATTTCTGATCTGGAGCAAGTCTTCAACTCCTCATGAGATAAAAAAAAGAAGAAAAAAGCAGAAAAGAGCAGATTGCAATTGATGTTCAAGGCCCTTTGCTGCTTTTATCAGAGGACTGATCTCCCCACTGTGATATTGACAATTTTGGGAGTGAGCATTCACTGCCTGTGTCTTCATTTTCTCCTTTTCCAGTTGCTGAAGGCCAACTCCAAATGAAACACTTCCAGACACTTTTCTTCCTTCATCTACAACCAGAAACTCCCCCCAGGACCAGCCACCATCCCAGCTGGAACAGATCTCCAAGGAAAAGGCAAGTAGGTGATGATGGCTCCCACTGTATCACAAACCTTTTGCTATTTGCAGGGCACCCAGGAAAGATTTGCTGGCAGCAAACAAGATGAAATGATGTAAAATGGGATAAACTGGGAAGATTTGCATTTGGCTTGAGCAGAATCTCAGTAATGTATTTTTATACTATTTTTCTCCTCAACCACCTAAAATAGTGGAAGGCAGAAGAGGTTTTGAGGTAAAAGTTGGCTGGAGCCACATTTTAAATGGAACTGAGCTTCCAAACTGAATGAAGGATTGAAACTTTTCTAAGCTTTGACAAGAGTGTTGCTCCACAATTTATCTTTCCCTGCATTTTCCTTTCTCTCCCAAAGTGAATTCCTCTGGAATATTTGCAGCACCACTGCTGGAGCTTCACCCTCCATCTCGTGTCCATTCCTCAAAGCTCTGCTGCTTCCAGAGGAACCTCCAAGAGCAAGAACAAATAATTGATCTGAAATGGGGACTGTGGTGAACAATCACTTGGCAGAGGTTATTTTAATGAACACATCCCTGAAATCAGCCTTGCACCATCTGCTCAGCTCCAGAATTATAAATTCTGAATTAGAAAACAACAGAATTCATAAAGCACTCTAAAAGTGAAGGGAAGAGGGAGCAGCTTCAGATGATTTTTGTGATTTATCCCAGCCTGTGCTGGCTCTGCTCTGCTCCATTCCTGTGTCAGGAACGGGTGGAAAAGAACCTTTTTTATTTCTGTGTTTTATGGCAGCCACAAAGCCCCAGGAACCAACCCCTGGCAGTGCAGGGTGGGTCTGAGTGGCACCAGGAATTCCCCAGGCTGGAAACACCAGGAAAGATCCCACAGATGGAATTATGGAATTCCAGAGGGCCAGGAACAAAATCTGAGCATGTTCTCCAGGACATCAGGAAGGTCCCTTCCTCTTGTCTGCCTGGAAAGGGACTTCTGATATTTTTGGAAAACTGGGAGATGCTGGAAAACAGAGAACTGAGAAAAGTGTGACACAAAATCCAAGAATCTCTGGGATTCCCTATTTTAATCTGTGATATTTTTCCACTTTGAAAGAGTGGGAAGGCTTTGAAAGAGCAAAACCCTCAAATCTGAACTCCACCAAATGTCACAATGAACTGGGAACAAAATGCATTGCTCCATTTCTATCCTCTGCTGAAAAAATGAATGCACAGAGGCCAAATTAAATGCAATTTCACAAAACATTTGCTTTTAATGCAGCTGCATATGAAACTTCCACAAATGAGAGCAGAATTATCCCTCTCTCAGCATTCCCAGCTTCACAGACTCCAGAAAATTAAAAGCTTCCCAGTAACTCTGTAACCTCTGGCTGAATTTGTCCTGCTCCCATCCCTGCAGTGAAGTTCTGCACTTGGCCATCAGCATAAAATCGTTAGAGCAGGGTAAGAATAAATTGAATTATCCCATTACAACCCAATGTGAAAACTCAGATCTTGGGAAAACGTTGGGATTGCTGAATTATTTACATGGCTCTGACAGCAATGTTGATTTTAGAGTCCTTTGTAGTCAAATCTAAACACAAATCTCTCTCTGTCTCATGACAAATGTTTATTTTCCCACTCCTGAGCAGTTAAGCTGAAATCTCTTAATTATCTTTAAATCAAATAATGCTGTTCTGACCTTGGGAGCTGAACTCAGCCCTTGTCATTCTTTGCTAAATATCAGGCAGAGGTTTTATGAAACATCTGTCTCCAGCCCACATCACCCAGCTTTCAGTCCACTTTATAGGATTTCTGCAGAAATTCAGATTTAAAATTAGCAGTTCTCAAGTAAGCAAATACTTATTTCTCTTGAATAAGAGGAACATTAAAAAACAGAGGATTTTTTTTTGTCTCTGACAAGTCTCAGGAAACAAAGAAAGCATCTCCCAATATGTTTGTGTCTCTCCTTTTTCCCCCGTTGTTCCATCTCTCTTTTTTTTTTCTGGCAAGCCAAGACTAAACCCCTCCAGTTCTTTTATTTTTGTGTTTGCAGGAGCTGTGGATCCTTTTCAAGGAGGATGTTTAGAAGTGCAGGCAAATAATAACCTGAAATAGGATCTTGAAATGAGATGTCCAAACCCTTCAGCATCTGGTTTCCTTTTGGTTTTCTCCTGCTGAATTTGACCCAAATTTTGTTTCCCTGGACTGCAGGTGCTCATTTCCATCTTCCTTTTTTATCCTCTTCATTGCCAGGCTCTGTTAATGAATTTCTCTGTGGCCCTTTCCAATCCCCCTCACCACAACTGCTGAATTTGATAATTTTCCCCTTTTCCCACTCTTCTGCTTTCAGCTGTTCCACCTGGATAATGTTTATAATTTTCCCTATTTTCCACTGCAGGATGCTTTGCTCAACTTCAGCTAAAAACCTTGGAATTTGGGTGTTATGAACAGGAATTGATGATGGAAACCAACAGATCCACAGAGCAGCCACGAGGCTGGGGATGGCCCAGAGCAGCTGAGCTCTTCTGCTTCAGATTTGTGCCATTTTCATGCTGCAGAAGTTGATGTTTCCACAACAGAAACAGCAATTTGGGCACCAAAGGACAGAAATGCAGCACATTACAGAATCAACGAGGAGCTCCTTGTTTGCAGTGAGTGAAATGCATTTGCTAATTATAAACCAGGGTAAACAAGGAAACAAATGAGAGAGGCCACTCGAGGGATGTGGGGAAGGGGAGCCCTTTCCCCTTTTTCTCCCATTAACTCCCTATTTCCATTTCTCTCTCGTTAATGTTAAGCTTGGCACTCCCTAATTAGCTCCAGATTTTGGCCTGCCATTCATTTTTGCACCATAATTAATGCAACAGCCATAAGAGCCCCAAATCTGATAATGAGGAGAGCACTTGGAAGTGCTCAGACACAGCAGAAACTCAGAGCAGCCCATTAAGAGCAGCTCAGGCACCCCCAGATGGGCTGGCTCAGAGTGGGCTGCTGGCCTTAAGTGTTTCAATTAATGAAACACAAGCAGGATCAATTAATAATATTCAAATGGAAGATAACGATTTTTTTTAATAGATGTTTCACCACTGGCATAATTAAATCTTTTATCTGCTGGGGAAAAAACCTACATTTGTTAAAGCTGTGGAGTGAAACAATGGCAAAACTTGGAGCTGTTGAGTTTGTCAGGTTTCAAGTGTGCCACAGTGGGAGAATCCCAGAATCTCAGGGTGGAAAAGCCCTCCCAGCCCATCCAGGCCCAGCTCTGCCCTGTCCCCACCTTGTCCCCAGCCCAGAGCTCTGAGTGCCACCTCCAGGCATGGGGATCCAAACCTCCCTTCCAATATTTACCACCCCTCTCCCTCTGGGAATGGGTGGCTTTTCCCCACTGAAATACCCAGAGGGAAATGGAATTACAGCTCGTTGAAATCTGGCAAAAATAAAAAACAAACCTCCTTCCCTACTTTGTGTGTGAGCAGCAGAGCTTTTTTTTTAGGTGTCCAAACCAGATTTTCTCCCCAGCATCATGTGTTTGATAACAAAAGGCTGGCATGTGCACATTGTTCCTGTCACTCCTGTGGGTTCCTTGCTCAGGAGCAAATGGCACCAACTCCCTCACAGCAGCTGGGTCTCCCTCCCACCCTCCAGGCTGGGGGGACAGTTCTGCTCCCCAGGGAATGGCTCACCCAGCCCTCCCTGCCTTTTCTCCTGCTAAATCCACAGTTCTGTGTCCTGTACTTTTGTACAGCCCCAAGGTGCTGTTGGGAAGCTGTGCTTACCTTGAGGTGTCTAATTTAAGGGCTGGAAATTATATTTTCTTGTAATGGAGTAATGACATAAAAATTAAATAACAAAATACCAGTTAAATAACAGTCAATTAAAAAACCTGTTAAATTTAATAAGGAAAAACCATTTAAAATGAATAATAAATAACCTTGTGATGCCTTTAACATCTCAACTAGGACCTGTTGTAGGTTAAGCTCAGTAAATCTTATTTATCAATCTTATCACAACTTTAATTTAAGTTTATTTGGCTGCCTTTCCTCAGGTCTCCATCCTGCTGAGAGAGCAAACCCAGGTTCCCCCGTGTTGTGTTCAGAGTGAGTTTCTTCTCCCCTTTCCTTCTTTATCCAGATTTTCCAATTAATATTTCTATGGTGTGATTAAAGTAGCACATTCCTGGCTTTGGACTTTCTCCCTTACAACCCACTGGGTGTGAATTTGTACAGCCCCATCCCTGAGATTGTGAACAATATTAATTAATGGTGAGCTGTGCTCCCCACTCCTCATCCTTTGTGAGCCTTTTATCAGGATTAAATGTCACACCACAGATGGGGACATTGGCAGTGGGTGCTGAATTTGAATAAAATCTCCAAATTCTCCCTCCAAAGCCTTGGTTTTGAGTGCAGGCTGGGATTTCAGGCTCCCTGTGCTTGCTGTATTCACAATTAATACAATTAATTCCCTGGGCAGTTTCTCCCCGTGTTCAGCTTTGCAGATTCCCAGCCAAGGAGCACAGATTGCCTGTGGCTGTGTTCCTTCCCCTGTTCCTCAGGAAGGATGATGCTCCCCTTGCTCATCCCCTTCCCTGCCAAGAGCTCTCTCCCAGCAGGGTCAGATCCTCCTCAGGAGTGGGACAGGAGCTGCTGCTTCATCTTGCTGTGATTCAGAGGCTGCTCAGTCCCCAATTTCTGTCACCCTGTCCCCAAACATCCTGTGCTGCTATCTCAGCTCAGCCTCTCCAGGAGTTGTTCCTGGGATTTTATTAAAATCAAGCCTGTGAGGATCTGTGCAGGCCCTGCTCCCTCTGGGATTTCAGGGACCCTCTGAACCTCTCTGGGAACAAAGACCTGTGGAAAACCTTTTTTTTTTATTTTATTTTTCCCCTCTGATCATCCTAAAGAGCAGAGCCTCAGATCTCCTGGAGGTGCCCAGAAGAAAAATGTCAAACTCAACATTTGAATGTGCCCTGCCCAGGGTAAGAAGGGGCAGAAATCTGAATATAGGGCACAGCTTATTTTGTGGGGAGGATGAGGGAAACCCAAAAAACAAGGGACCATAATCAAGCAGATATTTATTTATTCTCTGATGGCTTTGGGGTTTTCCTTTACTCAGAGTGAAACCAGCTCTCAGCAATTCCTCTGGAGATCATTCCTTAGAGAAATTCCCTGCAGACTGGGACATGTCATGAAGAGTTCCACTGCTCAATGAATTGATTTTGGGCACAGGAGGAGGTAACTGAGGCCATCAAAACACCTGTGTGTGTAAACCCTTTATTTCCATTTCCCTGTTGTTTACATGAGATTCTTTCTGATATTTTGTGCTTTCTTCTGGTCCTTCTGCAGATCTGAGTGTCTTTCAGGGCCACCTGTGAGACCCCACCTGTCCACTACTTTATACATTGCATCAAATTTGCTGTGCAGAGCAAACAAATAAGTTCAAACTTCTGAAGGTTGTGCCATCCCTTGGTTGCCCCTGGGCCTGTCTATTTTCTGCTCCAGAGGAGATGACACAGTCCATAAATCTCTGCCCTAGTCCCTGCTTTGGTAAATAAAACCTGCTCAGATTTATGTCTGTTCCTTCCTGAGGAAAAGCAAAGCAGTGATACATGTGGCAAATGGAACAGAAAATTGCTTTTCACCCATCAGGTTTCCAATGTAACTGACTGAAGTTTGAGCTCTCCTACAGCAATAACTGCTCTCACAAAATAAACCCAATTTTGTAGCACAATTCTTTGTGTTATGTTGAGGCAACCAAAGGTGTGCTTTGCCCAATAATTTAGCAAATGGCTTCAGACTGAGAGTAGGTTTAGGTTGGATATAGGGGGAATTCCTGGCTGTGAGGGTGGGCAGCCCTGGCACAGGGTGCCCAGAGCAGCTGTGGCTGCCCCTGGAGCCCTGGCAGTGCCCAAGGCCAGGCTGGACAGGGCTGGGAGCACCCTGGGAGAGTGGGAGGTGTTTGGGGGTTGGAACTGGATGAGGTTTAAGGTCCCTTTCAACCTAAATCCTTCTGGGATTCTCTGATTCTAAGGAATGAAGATCACACTGCTGCCTCAGAGAGGAAGCAAAGGAAATTTGTGTTTATTTTGGCAGAGCTTTATCTGTGCTCCTGAGCCTGCAGAAATCCAGGCCTCCACTGCTCCCAGCTGCACAGGGATCCCTGTGTTTGGCCAGGAGAACAGGGCTGTTCCAGGGGCTAAACCCTTGGAATCAACTTGGCTGGGGAAGCTGCTTCTGAAAAACAATTTATGAACCCAGCATCCCACCCCTTTGCTGAGCCAGTCCTGAATTGCTCCCTTTCATCCTCTCCAGCTGTAATTCATGTTGCTTAATTAATCTTAATTAAGTGTTGTGGGCATCTCTGGAGCTCAGTTCTCTCTTTATTTAATTACACTAACACACCATATAATGGTCTCTGTTTGATGGGATGTTTTGCACCAGTGTTTAATCCAGAAGCTGAAAGAATTAATTAGTTCTTAGAATGTCTCCAGAGGGTTGGCCAAGTAAACTTGTCACAAATGCCTGGACTCTTCAGTGACCAGAATCCATCCCTGATAGTGCACACCTCGAGCCACAAACACATTTCCCCTTGCTGGGGCTCTCAGATCCCTGTGAGATCTTCTGGAGCAGGAATCAGACTCACAGGAGACAGGGAGATCTGGGCTTTGACAAGAGTTTCCAGCTGGCTCTTCTTCCAAAAGCTTTACCTCCTGTGCCTGGTCCCTCTCTACATCCCCACAGCCTGAGCCAGACCCCAAAAGGGATCAGGTGCCCAAGGAATGGGAATTCCAGCAGGAAACTATCTCCCTGTTTGCCAGGGCTTCGTGGGAATTCCCTTCCCCAACAGCTCCTGGGACCTTGGCACATCCACGCTCATTTCTTTGCCCAGCAAGGCCTGGAGCTGCTGGGCCTCCTCCTCTTCTCTGCCAAAAACAACCTGGGATGGCAAAATACAGAACATTGCAGGGAAACTCTTGGAGCAGGGACAAAGGGGAGCAAAGGCAGGGACTGTCCTGTGAGCCCAGAGCTCCTGGGGCTCCTGTTCTGCTTGACAGCTCCACTTGTGATGATTTTGTCACCAGGATCTTCTCTCTAGCAGTGATTCCTTCAGGAGCACAACTGCAGGGCAGCACAGGAGCTCCACAACCCAAGGAGCTCCACAACAACCATCCAAGGGTGGGCTGCTTAGGATGAGCACGTTGTCCCTGCTCACCCAAACTCCCTGTAAAAGTACAATTCTTCCCAAAGACAGACAAGCAGAGCCTGACTGGTTTGCTCCCAACATTCCCATGAATTCTCTGTTTCTTCTTGGCCCAAGCAGGGAGCTCTGGATGCATCAGCCATCTCTGCAGGGATCTGTGGGTCAGGAGAGCGTGGTGATTGTTGGAGACTCAGGTCCTGAGGGCCAACTTCCATCCGTCCTTCAGGAACCGCCTTCATCCCAAGGGAGGGACATTCCAGGTGGGCCAGGCCCTCCCAAGCACGGCAGCTGGCAGTCCAGTGCTTATGGCAGTACCATTCCAAGAGCTATGACAATGACACTGTTGATAGCTCTGGAAATGGCGCTGCCATCGGCACCACGCGAGGCTCGGCCCCCCTGCTCCTCCTCTGCTCCTGCGGCCTGGGGGGAAGGAACCAGGATGGAGGAGCAGCTTCGGCCCAGGAATCCCTGAAATCCTAAGGAGAAGGTCCCAGTGAGGGTGTCTGGAGAAGCTTTCAGAGGTGCTGGTGCAGTCTGCTGCTGGAATGGGCCCTTGGGATACAGAGCACACACACTCACACACACACACAGACACACACACAGACACACACACACACACACACAGACAGACACAGACACACACACAGAGACACACACCACACACACAGACACACACACCACACACAGACACTCACACAGACACACACACCACACACAGACACTCACACAGACACACACACACCACACACTCACACACCACACACACACAGAGACACACACACACAGACAGACACACACCACACACACAGACACAGAGACACAGACACACACCACACACACACACCACACACAGACACTCACACCACACACACAAAGAGACACACACCACACACACACAGACACACACACCCCCCCCACACTCACACCCCACACACACTCACACACCACACACACTACACACACACACACACAGACACACGTGTGCCCGTTTCCTCTTTCACCCTGGGGTTTAACTGGAAAAAAAGGGAAAGCCTCCCTCTCTTTCCTCATTCCCCCCATGGCAGTTTTCTGTCCTTCCCTTTGGATCCAAGCCAGAACTGCTGCCCAGCCCTGGAGCTCATTCTGCTGGAGAAAAGCACGTGGAATTCTCAGGGCACACGCTGCACCTGCCCAGCAAACAAATCCAGCTCTCAGTTCATCCTGGAGCCCAAATGAAGCACTGATCATCCTTACTGCCCTTCCAGCTGGAAGCCTGTTCCAGGCTGGCTATTTCCATTGTTTTTTTCCTCCAAACTGAAGGATTTATGCTTTGGAAAAGTTGGGCAGGCCCTGGTTTCTGCTGCTGAAACCTCTTTCCAAGACATCTCCTGTACCACTCCAGCCATGATCCCAGCAGGGATCATCCTTACCACACCAAGGGGTTGTTAATGTAGGAAAAAAGACAAAAAAGGAGCTTTTCCTTCTCCTTCCAGGCACATCCTGCAGCCTCCAAGGATGATTGTGGGGAAAGGTTTGAGTTAGCAGTTGAAAACACTTTTTCTGATGCCTGAGGTGTTTCAATCAGCTGTGCTCCTATGAAAGGCACTGACAACTTCTCTCTCAGTGCTTCTAAGCATCAAAAAAAACC
Organism: Peucedramus taeniatus; assembly: GCA_013400575.1. Lineage (NCBI taxonomy): Eukaryota > Metazoa > Chordata > Aves > Passeriformes > Fringillidae > Peucedramus > Peucedramus taeniatus. The sequence continues at coordinate 241,714 of WBNO01018677.1, forward strand.
CCAGCACAATCTCCAATAACTTTTCTGCAGCCTCACTGAGGATCTCATCAATAACAACTGTGACAAAATCAACTGGGGGACATAAACAAGGACAAAGAGAGGAACAGAAGAACAAGAAGCAGTTTCCTCACCCCAGTTCTGTCTCCAGACCAGGGAAAATTGGCCCAGAGCATGGAAGGGGCTGCCCAGGGCAGCTTTTCCCAGTGCATTTTGATTTTTCTGTCCTTGCTCCCTTGTTGCTTTCTGAATCTTGCTGCTGTCCTGACCTTGAGAGAGGTATTTGTCACTTTGATCAGGGAAGTGTAAAATCCTACCAGACCAGATGGGTAAGGTTTTGTAACTACTTTGCATAGATATGATAGAAAATAAAGATTTTCCTCTCTGTGCCCAGCAGAACCAGGGGACAGGTGTTATGTCCAAGGGTCACGGGGTTTGGCAGAAGCTCAGCTTGGATTGTTCCAGGCAGAGGCAACAACTCCCCTGGAGAGCAGGGAGAGCAGCACACCCAGCAGATCACACCTGCAGCCCCTCTCCAGTGGGGCTTTTTGGGAAAATTGCAGCCAAGATGGATCACAACAAAGGGATGGACACAGGGATGTTTCCAGAGGGGTGAGAGCAGACAGAAACACTCAGAGGACATTTCACAGACACCTGACACAAAGGACTGAGGGAATAACAGCCAGGTACAGCTGCAATTGAGACCTTAGAGTGCTCAGTGAAGCCTTAAATCCCAAAATGTGAAGAATCCTGAAGTGTCCCAGGCCAGGTTGGACAGGGCTTGGAATAACCTGGGGTAGTGGGAGGTGCCCAAGGCAGGGGGTGGAAGAGGTGAGCTGTGAGGTCCTTCCAACCCAAACCATTCTGTGATTCTCTGTTTCCTGCAGGCCTGGCAGGGATGGTGGCAGCTCTCCCTCAGTGCTGGGTGTTCTGCAGAGCAGCTCCAGGGAGCAGATTGCAGCCTGAGCTCAGCTCTGCCTCCCTGTGTGCCCAGCCCTGCCAGGGAACCTGGCGGGGAAACTTCCAGATGGAGGAGCAGAAACTGCCCTGAGCTCTGCTGTGTAAAGGAACTGCTGCAATCTGCTGCCTCCTGAAATCTGTGTGCCTAATGAGGAATAAACAAAAGCACTGGAGGGAAAGAGGAGAGGGAAGGCCCTGCCTGCCCCAAATCTGTGGGGATAACTGCAGGTTCAGTGGGAGCTGTGCAGTGTGCCCAGGATTTGGGGCTGCAGGTGAAGGGATGGGTACCTGGGGGTGCTGCAGCTGCTCTGGGCTGTGGCACTGAAGGGACAGAGGCATTCCCTGTGTCTGTCAGTCCCTGTGTCCTGTCAGTCCCTGTGTCCAGTCAGCCCAGCTCCCAGGCAGGGAGGCTGTCACTGTGACCATCAGGATTTCCTCAGTCCTGGGGTGAGCCCTGCTCCTTTTCTGCCCTCATTCCAAACACATTTGAGGAGGAAGCCAATTCCACACTTATTCCACTTTTCTGGAGCTGCATGTGTGGAAGTGCCTGCCCTGGAGCATTCCCATGGTGGCAGGAACCCAGCTGGAACCTCTGAGGGAAGGGGAAGCCTCTGAGCTGTCAGGTTTAACCAACTTAAGTCAGGTCCAGCCTGGCCTTGGGCACTGCCAGGGATCCAGGGCCTCCCCACCCTCACAGGGAAGAATTTTTTCCCAATACCCAAACCCACTCTCTGTATCCTGCTTTTCTCTGTGTGCTGCCCACTGAGGAGAGCCTGCAGTGCTGTACCCTGCTCCTTGGAGTGAGAACAACCATCCCAAAGGGGAAAATCCCTGTTAGCCACATTACCCTGCAGCCAGGAGCCCATTCCCAAAGCCCTGCCAGACATCCCCCTTGCCCTGGGGCTGCTGCCTCCACCCACAAAGGTTAAGCCATAAATAAAGGAGGGTTTACAGTGGGGTGCAATAAACAGTGAACAGACAGAGCTGCAGTAATAAAAGAAGGGACTTACAGAGCATGGTCATGGCTAGACAGGAGCTGGTCTGCTGCAGAAGAGCAGGAGGAGCTTGGAGACAGAGGAACAGCCACTTTTAGTGCAGGAAGGAGCAAAGACAGACACAGTGAGGGATTAAGGGGGAAAAAGGAAAAAACACAGCGCTGGTTAATTGGGAAACAGCCCCACATCAACACTGAGCAGTCAATGGCATCACAGTCAGAGCTACATCCCCAAACCTCCCACTGAAAGGAGCCTGACTTTCCCTTTGAACCATCTGAGCCAGCAGCTGCAGTCCTTTTCTCCATAAACCCTTTTGGGAACCATTCTGCTGTTCAAGAAAATCTCCCCACAGGGTTTCAGGCAGGAATTCTCTGCTGAGCCTGTCTTCCAAAACCTCCTCAGCATTGCTCTGGAAGGGATTTGGGAGCTGGCCCCAGCCCTTCCCTGTGTCCTGTGCCTGTCCCAGAGCAGAGATCAGGGCTGTGCCCAAGGAGGGATTTCCAGGGATGCCCAGGAGCTGCAGCCCTGCCTGGGGAGGTGGGTGTGACAGTCCTGCAGGATAAAACATCCCCCCTTCCCCTCTGGAACACAGCTCTCTGAAGCTCTCCTGGCAGTGTCACTCCTGGTTGCCTCCCTGCCTGTGGAGCAGTTGCTTTGTGCAGTTCTTGTCTCAAACGCTGCCTCCAAGTGTTATGAAGTGCTTTCAGTGCTAATAAATACCAAGCCTGGTGCTGTAAAAGCCTGTCACAAAAGCAGCACAGGGCATGAATCTCCCTGAATGCATTAATGTGCCTTTAATATATCAGTGGAAACTGGGACTGCTCCTGTGCACTGACAGATCAATCAGTGATAAAGTTACTCAGAGATAACATTAATGTGAGACATGACCAGTTTCTTGAATTTTTTTCTTGAGTTTGCCTGTTTGGCTCTGCTCTGTTTCATGTAGCTTTGCAAAGGGATAAATCTATATTTTTCCTTCAATTATTAAATAAATCTCCACAATATATTGCTGTGCATTGCACTTAAACTGTTGCTCATATGTTTTTCCAGAAGTGGCTTCACTTTAGTGGTGGAAAAAGCACTGCCAGGACTCAGAGCTTGGAAAATACAGAGATTAAAGGAATTGTTAGACTTCATTATGAGAGAGAAAAGGATTTCAGAGCAGGAAAAGGCTCCTGTGTGGATGGCAGATGGTTTGGGCTGTGACATCATATCGGGGTAAAGTATTAAAAAATGGAAGGGGGTACCCAAGGAGGTTTGGAGTCCCCATCCCTGGAGGTGTCCAAGGAATTCCTGGAGGTGCTCTGGGCTGGGGGCAGGGTGGGGATGGGGCACAGCTTGGACTCCATCCTGGAGGGCTCTTCCAGCCTCAGGGATTCCAGGAGAACACAAACACTTCACAGATAAAGCAGAAAGCTCTTTAGTGCCACGTGCTCTGCCGATCCTGAAGTGCTTTGATGGCTCAGTAGAGTGACACAAATTAACAGCCTCATTAACAACCCTCCTGCCAGAGCCTGAGGAACAGCTCTGAAAGGCTGGCAGTGACAGTGGCAGACACGATCCACGCTCCAGGGACGTGATTGACTTTGAAACCCCAGCCAAGGAAGGCTGAATGAAACAAGATGGGAATTCTGACTGCTCTGATGGGAAACAGCAGCAGAGAGAGGGAGGAATTCCAGGTGAACCATGCAATGCTCCTGTTCCCAGCCCAGGGCTGCTGCAGCAAGGAAAAGTTACACAGCCAAGCCTACCCCAAGGACTGCTGTGCAAAACTCATTTCAGACCTGGGCCTGGAATGAGTCTGTGCCTTCCAATCCAATTTCAGGGCAGCCCAGCAGAAGCCCTGGGTAGGAGTCCCTGGGGAGCTCCCAAACTGCCTCCTAAATCTGCTTACCTGCATTTGAAAATGCTCTTTTCTGGATGCCTGGAATGGTCTGTCACAGCCACAGAACAGAAATTAATGCAGAAGAGAGGACTGGAAATCATCAGCTCAAGCAGGAACAGCCTCAATCAGCTGGATTTAATGGGGATGGAATATTTGCAGGATGTCATTCCCACATTCCCATAGCAAAAGTGCAGTTTTACAGGTGGCAAACCCAAACCAAGGCTGGCTCTGGATCAATTCCCAGGCCAGGTCACCCATTCAAGATGCACTGAGCAGCAGATGGTGGCAAGGATCACCTCTGCTATGCCAAATAAATCAAACCAAACCCTCAAAATGCCCTTTTTCTGTTTTGAAATGGAAAGGTGAAGGTGGGAAGATGCTCAGAGCTGCCCAAGGGCCGGGCTCACAGGTGGGTGAGCACCACAGGCAATGGGAAGGATCCCAAAAATGGCAAATTGTTAAAAACAGTCACATCACAACAGATGTGCTGGAAGTCCTCAACACCTTCCTGGAAATACCAAATTTCTGGCTAAAATATCTTGGGAATAACAAGGTTTTCTCACTCACAGACACTCCAAAAGCCTTAAAAGCAATTTTAACACAGCAACAGGGAAGCCTTTCCACATTGTGACTTTACAATGGGGTGGTGCATACAATGCTTAAATAAATCCTCTAGCAATCAGAAAGAAAGAGAATTATTGAAAAGAAGAACAAAGAAGTGAACCTAAAATTAAAATGCACTTACACAATTAGCTCTGAGTTGTAGATACTGCTGGCCCGAGGAAGAACAGAACATGACAATAATTGCTGAGGTTTCTATAGAATTTCTAACCCTAAGGCCTGTGGAGCTCTTTGCACATGCTGATTTGCATTGTCTGAAAACACTTTGCTGATAAACCAAATTAATCTCTGGAGAGGAGAGAACCAGCCCAACACATTCAAAGGTCAGTTGAAACAGAAGGTGAGTAGGTGGAGAGCAAATTTGTATCCATAATGGAGTTTATTCAAGTACCAAAATTAGTTTTAAATCCTGTTTTGGACCTCTGGAATGAGTGGAGGCAGAGGACTGGGAGCTGGATTCAGTATGTGCTGTATTATGAGGGGTGTCTGTGTTTTATTTAAATGCAGTGGTTGAAGCTGCACTCCATGATTTAAGTGGGAAGTTCCCACCAGGTCTGGGCTGTGCCAGGAGGAGCTCTCAGGGAATGTGGGGCTCTGGGCTCTCTCTGGCCATGGATCCCCAATTCCAGCTGCAGGGAATGTGGGGCTGTGGGCTCTGCTCTGGCCATGGATCCCCAATTCCAGCTGCAGGGAATGTGGGGCTCTGGGCTCTCTCTGGCCATGGATCCCCAATTCCAGCTGCAGGGAATGTGGGGCTGTTCTCTCTCTCTGGCCATGGATCCCCAGTTCCAGCTGCAGGGAATGTGGGGCTGTGGGCTCTGCTCTGGCCATGGATCCCCAATTCCAGCTGCAAGGCAGATCCTGCCCCACCAGGACACAGCAGCCTTCACTACCCAAAGCACAAATCATGCAAGTAGAAGCAGACAAAGATGAGTGACACCATCTCAGTCCTTTCAAAGCTCCAGGTGCCTACAGAGCCTCAGCTTCCCCACCAGACACAAAGTGATGCAGAACTTCTGATCCCGAATCTTGTATGAGGCTAAATAACAAAAAGGGGTTTAGCTGCACTGTAATCTCTTTTTCCAACATCCAGGCATATTGAAAGAGATTATCTTTGGAAAATTGAAGGAAACTGTGGTGTTGTAAAACTCTAATCCCCTCCCTCCTTTGTAGGAAATAAGATAAATATCTTGATTTCACTCAGCACAATTACAAGAAGCTTTTCTCTTATCAGCAGCTCTCTGTTCCCTCTGGGGAGGCATTTTTGGAGCTGGGACAAGGCTCAGCAGCTCCTGCTCTTTGGGGAGCAGGGTTTGGGGGAAGGAGCCTCCTCTGACACAGGGTGGTAACTTGGGCTTGTGGAACACCCACATCCCTGCACCTGAGGGTTCCTCTGCTCCTGGACCCTGCAGCAGATCCCAAATCCTCCCTGCACTCCCTGACTCAGCCCAAATCTGTCTGAGGGACCTCTGATGGTCACAGCTCCCCATGCCCTGAGAGCCCCCAGCCACAGGGAATGGCACAGAAAAGCTGGCACTGATGCCAAGCTGGAAAACCACGCCAGGGAAGTTGGAACATAAGTTTGGTTGTAAGTATTGGCAAAGCTTCATTAAAAAATTAAGAAAGCTCCTTCAAGAAATGACAGAACTCTTTTTTTAGTTGTTATTGAGTCTAATCATCCCCCGTATTTTTAGAGAATTCCTTTCCAGGTTGGCAGCTAATGAAATTTAGGTGAAAACCAAATTACCTATTTAACAATATTAGCATTTCCAGGCAGCAATCAGATCTCCTCAGCTTGGGCTTGGTCTGGAGCCACTCCTGCTGGCACAGGGAGCTGAGCCCTGAACTGAAACCTCTGGAGTGGAAAACACATCTTGAGCAACCTCTGGCTGCCCTGCCCTGGGCAAAACAAATGAAATATCACTGAAATCACCATTTTTAAATGCTCATCATTTGCTGTGTCTCTCAAGCTTTTGTTCAGGAATTTCCAAAAAAAAGAATTTAGTGGGAATGTGCTTTATCAGCACCTTGGCAAGGGGGGGAAGTTCTTCCCTGATGGTGCCGTGAATAAGGGAACTGCTGGAGAAGGGACAACACAGACCCCAAAGCTCTGCAGGTGCCACCAGCACAAAAACTCCACATTTGCCTCCAAAAATGCCCAGTGCAAATCCAGTGTGAAACAGGGAGTCTGGGGAATGGAGGGAAGGCAGAGCAAACCCAAATGATCCACCTGGGGTTCATGAACTTGTCCTGAAGGAGACAGAACCTGTCAGAGCTCTGATTCATCTTGCAGGATCATTAAAATTCCCAGGCAGTCAGAAATTTTAACCCTTTCCAACCCCAGCACTGAGTGTGTTGCTCTGCCTTGGGAAGCTCTGTGGTCTCTTCACCTGCCCAAGTGCCCAGGGAAGGATAAGGGACAGGAGGAACAGGGGGAGGAAGGACAGGAGGAGATATTTTACCTGTAAGCCCAGATACTGAGAGACTGGCTGGGTGCACCAGAAACAGCTCTAAGGAACAAACTCTGCATTTCCTGAGCTGAGCCACAGGTGCAGCCCATAAAACCCCATCCTCACAGGTGGGGTGGGATCACTGCTCCACCCCCAGCACCACCCTGTGCTGTGGGGGAACCCTGACTGAGAGCCATACATCACAAACCATCCAAAACACATCACTGCTCTCTTGGGAGTCAGCACAAACCATTCAAACACCCACACAAACCATTCTATGGTTCCAGGATTCTGTGATCACTCATACTTTTGCTCCACAGCAGCTCTGACCTCTTTCCTACAACCAGCAGGGATTTATTTTCATTCTAATGGATCTGTGGAGCTCTTAAACCTGTAAAAACTGGAGCCTGAGTTGCTGCACTCCTGTTCCAGTGGCAGCAGGGAGCACTGGGGCTCACTGCAGCTCCAACCCCCCAAGGTGCTTGTTTCTGCTTTTTCCCACTTTGTTTCTCTTGGCTCTTTCAAGAGAAAAATCAGGAGGTGTTTTCCTTTGGAGAAGTCCAATTGATGTTTGGAGAAGACCTCTCAGTGCTGGGAAATGAGTGGTAAATAAACCTCTCACTAGAGCTTTCCCTGAAGAGAGTGCTCTGAGCACTTCTGAGAGGAAATGGGAACACACCACAGTGACCTCCCTGACCCAGATGTTCCAGAGTTTGTCTGCTCTGATCATTGCTCAAATATATTTCACCCAAAGTCATCTTCTTTGCTGTGGCAAAATTTCATAACTTGTTTTATCCAGGAATTCCAGCAATGCTGACCTGGCTCCCCATCCACTTGTGCTGCACAAGAGTTCAATGATTCATGGAGGCAGGAGTTTGTTGGTTTGTGTTGAATAAATATCTACCCGTGACAGAAGAAATGCAAACAAACTGTTTCAAGGGGAGCACAGCATTTTTCAGATGATTTTGGCTTTTTTCAGTCGGGTGTTGCACAGAACCCTGAGCACCCAGAAATCCCCATCTATTTACAGTTCATTACTGTGCTAATTTTTGTCATAACTGAGTTCAGCACAAGCTCTCTCCCTCTTGCCACTCCTCTCCCTGCCAGGGGACAAAAAGCAGCTGTTAAATCCCACTGGCACAACCTCCCCATTTGCAGAAACTTTTGGTCCCTTTCCTAAAGAAGATGCAGCAGGCAGCATCCACAGGGTCAAGTCATTCCCTTCAGACCAAATGATGCCAAAATTCACACACAACTTCTGCATTCTCCCAGCTCTTTCCTGGGCACACCTCTGGAGGAACTGCACACACCTGCTCCCTACAAACCCAGGCTGCCTGAGCACCTCAGGATTGCTTTTGCCCCATCCCTTTCTAAGCATTGATACCACCAAGACATTGCAAAATGAAAGCAAATCTGTACAAACTCCTCTTGCTGGTGGCTGCAGGCTCTGGGCAGCCCTGGGCTGATGCTTTAAGTTTTAGCTTTCATATTTTCCAGACTCTGTACTGCACTGGTCCATAACTCTGAACTCCATTTCAAGTGTCAGCAGTTCTCCTCACAGCTCAGGCACACAGAACAATCCTTCTCCAGCCCCAGAACCAAGGACACCGCTGCAGCTTCAGCCCCAAAAAGTGCAAACAGCAGGGAATTGAGGAGAGCAAACTGGGAGGATGGGACTGCATCACCTGGAGCTGGAATTGGGCAATTGACCCCAATATGGAAATGGAGCCAAACTTATCCAAGTGTGAGAACTCGTGACCAGGAGTCCATCTGGGGTGGAGCCACGGCCGGGCTCTTGCACTGCCCAAGGTGTGTCCTGTGAAGGGCTTTTAATAAATCCCTGCTTTATTCTTTAACTCTGCCCAGCTCTGTCCCAGGCAGCCTCTGGAGGCGTCAGGGCAGACTCACCTCAGCACGTGCGTGGAGCCGTTGATGGTGGTGGTGGAGCAGGGCACGGTCTGGCCCAGGATGGAAGGCCTTCGGTAGCGCTCGTCGCCGCAGCACAGGATGATGAGGAAGGCACGTCTGAAAGCCTTGTTGAGGAAGGCGTAGAGGAAAGGGTTCAAGCCCGAGTTGATGTAGCCCAGCCACAGGAAGGCCGTCCACAGCTTGCCGGGCACCGTGTAGTTTATGAAGGGATCCACGATGTTGGTGACAAAGAACGGGGCCCAGCAGAGGCAGAAGCAGCCCATGATGATGCACAGGGTCTTGGCAGCTTTGGTCTCGGTTTTCATGCGGTGGGTGCTGTGCTGGTCGGGGGGGTGCTGCCGTGGCTCCTGGTGGCCCTGCCGGGGCTCGGCCGGGTTCCCCGCGCGCTGCAGCAGGCGGATCTGCCGCGCGTGCGCCCGCGCCGTCACGTAGATGCGGTGGTAGGCCAGCACCATCAGCAGGAAGGGGATGTAGAAGGCCACCACGGAGCAGGTGATGGCGTAGGGCTTGTTCACCATGAAGATGCAGTAGGTGGAGTTGGAGGCCTTGTTGAACTGTCTTTGCTGGATCTGCAGTATGGAGGGGAGGGCGAGGCAAGGAAGGAGGGAAGAAGTGGGAGTCAGAGAAGGGGTTGGGTTGGGAGGTGTCAACTATACACTCATAATCTCAGTGCTGTCGATCGATTTAGGAAGCTTTCTCTACGGCCTCAGGTCAAATGTAGTGCTCTCTTGGGAGTCAGGGTCTGTCAGCACAGGAGGTCTAAAATTCTCAGCATCCAGGACTCCAACAGGGAGGGACCTTAAAAATCATCTTGTGTCACCCCCTGTCATGGGCAGGGACACCTTCCACTAGACCGGGTTGCTCCAAGCCCCATCCAGCCATCCTTGGACACTTGGACATTTCCACAAACTCCCTGCAACCTGTGCCAGGGCCTCACCACCTCCCAGGGAAGGAGTTTTACCTAATATCCCATCTAACCCTGCCCTCTGGCAGTGTGCAGCCATTCCCTTGTCCTGGCACTACAAGCTCTTATTCTACCAAGAGAAGAATCCTCCCTCTTATTTAAACAAGAACTGCAAAGGCCAAGGGGACCAAGGACTCCTGAGGTGTTGTCAGGGGCCAGCTGGGGCTTGGCCTCTTTTCCAAGGACTCCTCACTGAACTGATAGTGAATGTGGCTAAAATCCTCTCCCAGGCCACCCCTGTCCCAGTGTCAGTCCTTCCAGGACAGAGCCACCTCAACCCCCCTTAAAGACAGAAATTCAGCAGCCCCTCTGCACTGGCAACAAGAAGTTTCTCCTCCTTTTCCCTTTTCCCTGAAAATTGCTTTTTAAAGAACATCCAGCACCCATCCAGCACATTGGATCGGTGTCCCTGCTTGGCTACTCACCAGATCAATGATGCCAATGCTGTTCCAGCCTTGCATGATGGGGAGGAAGGAAATGAAGGTTGGGATCACCCAGCAGCCCCCCAGCATCAGCGCGATGCGCAGCGGGGTCATCTTGTTCCTGTACACCAGGGGCTGGCAGCAGATGGCATAGTACCTGCAGGGCAAAAATGGTGGCATAAAGCAGCTTCTTCATGCAGAAAAGCCAATTCTTTACTCACATAACTCACTTTTCTCTAGTTTTCACAGACTTTGTGTTCAGCCCCAGTTGGCTGGGAGTTTTCCTGCCACTCAGTTCATTGGTTAGAGGGTGGTTTTGTGTGTACGTGTTAAGACTTTTTCTGTTCACTGGTGTTTATGTATTTTCTTTGTGGATTCTCATGGGACAGATCTTTTGTTATTAAAGGTGCAAACTGGTTTTCTTCAAAAGACTAATTTGTTGTGTTAACTGACTCTAAAAAATTTTATGAGGGCAGCAGAACCATGAATTAGAGGAATTAAATTAGCAAGCACACGTGTGTGTATTAAAGAGCTGCTCTTTGAGATGTGCATTTATTTCATCAAGATTTGAGTGGGAACCAAGAGCTTTGTCCTAAACAGGCACAACAATATAAGAATTTCCATTTTTCCCTAAGGCTTTTTTTTTTTTAAAGTCATGTGGAGTCAACCGAATTGCTTTATTTTGATAAAATCAGATGATATATTCCACACAGAGGCTTGAAATAATATCAAAGTGTCAAAAGAAAACATTTCTTAAAAGTCTCTTTGAAACAAGATTCAAAATGTCACAGGGGAAAAATGCTGAAACAGGCATTCAACTCCTGCAATTTGATAATTCCTCTGTTCTCCTCTGGTTTCCTGTGTGCATGAAAAGTCAGCCCGTTCCTCTGGAAAGCTGCACTTCCAAAGAAATAGGATTTGCCAGGAGCTGCTCTTTTAGACCTGAGGGTGAAATGTTCCTCTGGTGGAGCTCCAGCTCCCCTGGGGCTGATCCCTGTCCAGGAAATGACCTTGGAATTCCAACAGGATTTTTTGGGATGTTTATTGGGACAGAGGGAGCTTCCCTTGGCATCAGAGCTGCTCCTCTGACTCTCAACACGAAGGATCTATATTAAAAATATCTTTAAACTATTTCATTGTTTCTCATCTCAAAGTCACCCACTGGAAGTGCTGGACATCAAAGGCATCAAAGCCAAGGCACGAGAGACTCCACTTCTTTGCAGAAAGGGCAAAAGAAGAAATCCAATAAATGAAAGAATAAAACCAGCCAAGACAGCAGCTACCCTTTGACAAGTTGGATAAGCAAACAGGAAGAGAAAACCACTGCACACTGGTAATTAACTGCAGCAGGAAAACAATTCTTGCCAGCAGTTTGAGTGATCACATTTCTCTGCTTCTCTCTCTGCTGCAGCTGAAAGAATTACACTGAATTGTTCCTGCTATTAAAGGCCATTAGAGTAAAAATTATGCCTGTAAAAATGACACCTTAAGCTCTCATATTTCTTCCCTCCCAGTGATTCAGCAGCAATTTTCCTCCACTTCCACGTCAGAAGATTTTATTTTATTTCACTTTTCGCTGCTCCCAGAACTTCCCCCATGCTCAGCCAGGGGAGCTGGGCTCCTCCTGTCACTGTTTTGGGTGACAAAGTGCCCTGAGCAGGGTGTGGGTGACAATTGTGTGATGGGGAGGGAGGCAGAGGAGCACAGCTCAGAGCCCAGCAGGGTTTCCATGTGAGGAATCAGAGATCAGACAGCTGAGTGCCACCAGAAGGCCTGGAAGTCACAGTTTGTGCAGGAGCTGGTGGTTTGATGCATGTGGTGGCCTGAGCATTTAAGCAGCTATTTATTCACTGGGAGAAAAGTAATTATATCTGTGAGATTGTCAATAGTTTTAGTGAGAGGCTGGAATAAAGACATGCTCTGTATTTCTGCTCCATTCCAAGGCAGAGCTGTTTTCCTGGCTCACAGGGAATATCTGGTACGTGCTGCTGTGGCAGGGTGATGGATGAACATAAAATGCAGTACATACACATGATTAATACCATGTCCAGGCCCAATTAAATATTAATTCTCTCTATTATCAGTCAAGTTCCTCACTAATGTTCCTTTCCCTGTCCCCTACAGTGGAGCAGCTGATGTGAAACCTCCTCTCCTCTGCAGTGACATTCTCCACTGAAGGGGAAACACAGGAATCCCTTCCCAGAGCTGCAGCTCTTCAAAAAAGCAAAGGTTATTGTAATACTTCTCCTTTTCCTTATCAGACACTTGCCACAGGAATGAATCAGGTGCTAACATTTTACAGGTGGCTGAAAAGAAGAAATCCATCATTTCCCTGGCCTTAGGGCTCTTCTGGCCACTGCAGAAATCACAGAATCACAGGGAAGGTGTGGAAATCCTTTGAACTGCAGGAAGGGAGTTGGGAAGGGACCTTAAAGATCATTTCATTCCATCCAGCCATGGCAGGGACACCTCCCCCTATCCCAGGCTGCTCCAAGCCCTGTCTAACCTGGCCTTGGGCACTGCCAGGGATCCACAGCTGCTCTTGGCACCCTGTGCCAGGGCCTGCCCACCCTCCCAGCCTGGAATTCCTTCCCAAATCCCATCCATCCCTGCCCTCTGTCAATGGGAAGCCATTCCCTTGTCCTGGCACTCTCTTTCCACCTTCCCCCAGGCACTGGAAGGTCCCAGCTGGGAAGCAGTTCCACAGCTCCTGCAGCTCCACAGCCTGGATCTGCCTGCCAGCAGCACAATGGGCTCTGGGCCATGGCAAGGAATTCTTGATTTATCCAAACACCTCCTCGATCCCCTGGCTGTGCAAAAGCTGCCCTGGAGTGCTCAGCTCCTGCCTCAGCCCTGCCAAGGCTCTGACCACAGCACTGCTCCTTCCTCACCTCCTGGGCACTGCAGAAATGGAATTACTGAGCTGCAGGAGATCATTCCCTGCCCCTGGGGAGAAATTAAAGCATCTCCCTGGTTTGCAGTGCAGTTTGGAGCTGGGAGCCTGCAGGCACTACCCTGCAAGGAGCTCTTCAGCTATCACAGACAGACAAATCCACCCCCACCCTTATTAACAGCCTGGCTCTGGGGGTGGCCCACACTTCAAAGCATTTGGTGTCATGTGCATATGGAAAATGATGTACATAGCATATGTTGGATCATCCTGGGGCCAGGATGAGACACAGAACACTCACTGAGCACTCACACTGAGTAATATTTCACCCCCCTTAAATCATCTAGGAAAAAAGAAGACTAAAGGGTGAGAAAAACTGAAAAAAAGAAAACAAAAGGATGAAAAAAGAAGACAAAATTATGGGGAAACTGAAAAAAGAAGACAAAAGGATGGGAAAACTGCAGGTGCTGCTGGCTCTCTCCCCCATTTAGGGTGCAAGAGCCAAGCCCTCTGCCAGTGGAAGTCACTGCCCTTGTCCCTGTCCCTCAGGGAATCCAGACTGGGACAGAGTCTCCAGCTGAGCCCTGACCAAGTGATGAACCTAAGGAGCCACAATTTCAATTTATTTGTGCCTGTGGAAGATTAATCCAACACTGCTGTTGCTGATATTTCAGTGAAAACAGGTTCTGGCCTCTGCATAACCAGATTTTAACATTTTTTTGGAAAGAACGGCTCTTTCTATTTTCCTTTTTCCCACTGAGCAAATAAGCTTTGGGCTCTCATTGTGCCAAAGAAAACAAAGTTCTGCATCATTGGTCCAGAAAAAGAAAATGTCCTAAAATGATTATATCTAACAAAATTAAATTCTTATTAGAAAAACAACGGCCTGCTGGTGTTGAGATAATTACACTGAGAAAAATGCTAAAGAGAACAGTTAATTGGAGCTGGATAAATTTAGCAGGGAACACAAACAAATGTATGTTGCCAAAGGAGAGAGAGGGGGCTCCTCCACGGGCCCCCTGAGGCTGAGGTGTGTGGAGGGTTATTGGCAGCAAGGGTGGTGAAATTAATGAAATATTTCTGGAGGGTTTGCAAAGATGGATAAAGGGCAGAGCATCCCTCAGCCCGTGCTGGGGCCATCTGCTCTGGGATTTTCCTCAGTGCTCTCAGACTGCATTCTGCAGCCCCTGGGCTGGTGTCCTGGCTGGCAGGGCCAGCCCCACAGCTGTGTCACCTCTCAGAGCCTCGGGGACAGGCCCAGCTGTCCCTGCCTGTGCTCCCACCCGAGCTTCTGAGATCCAGGTGAAACAGGCACAGGGTTTATTTACAGAACCCCAGCTGGAATTTGGGGCATTTAATCAGACTGTAGCCATTAATTACTGCCAGCTAGCCAAAATTTAATCACTCTCCTCAAAGTTTAATCACTCTCCCCAAAGTTTAATCACTCTCCCTGAAGTTTATTCACTCTCCCCAAAGTTTATTCACTCTCCCCACTAACAACCTCCCCGTGGCCCTGGGCAGCCGGGGATGTTCCAGGGGGCACCGCTGGGCACAGCAGCTTCCTCCCAGCCTGGGAAAACACCCTGTGCTCCCAGCCAGGGCCTGGGCATCCTCTGGGCACCAGTCAGTCCCTCGTGCCCATCTGTGCTGCCATGGGAAGGGGATGAGCTGGGCTGGAGCACCGGGAGCAGGGCAGTGCCCACCTGTGTCCCCCAGGGCCACACTCCATGCCCTGGCACAGGGACAGGGCTCCTGTCACAGGATGTCACCACAGGGCTCGGGAGGCTTGACAGCATCACCTCTCCCACGGGGCTGAGCTAATTTGCTGTCCATTAGTGGTAATTAATGTTTGCAGACAGCACAAGGAGACGCTGTCACTCTCCAGCTGCATCTGCCCTGCTTTAGCCCCGGCTTAGCGGGGATTTTGGGCTGTGCCTGAGTGTAGGATCAGCTCGGGATCAAAGAACACACTCAGGGCTGGTTCGTGCCATGCAAATGTCTGAAATGCTCCAGCAAACAGAGCAGCCACAGGGACACAGCCCTGGGGGGACCCTCCCGGGCTGGCACAGGCAGGAGGGGGCAGGAGGCAGGGACAGGATGCTCCAGCTGCATTGAGAGGTGCCAGATGTGCATCCAAACCCAAACCCACAGACTTCTGGGACCTGTTTGTTTCTCTGCTGTTTTCCCCACCCCACAAAAGACTTTGAGAAGTAATTGCATTGCAAATTGGACTGCAAATATTGAAGGAGAAAATTGTCTCTCCTGACAGGCTCACTGTATTTGGAGACTCCGTCAGAGCTTCTGGGTCTGTTTATCTGCAGTGCAATTATTTTTTATTGCACTGGCACAAAGAATGGACATGTATGCATAAAACATGCAATAAATAAATATTTCAAGGGTAAATCTCTCTAATATATTAGAATATCAAAGAGATGATGAAAAAGCTTAAGGCAGTGGCAGCAAACTTTGGGTTCAGTGAGCCCTGAGATGCCTTTGCTACCTTGGAAAATCCCTTTTCCAACTGAGACTGGCAGAGCTCTCTGCAGTACTTCTCCCCCTGTGTCTGAGCAGTAAAATCAGTTTATTATGTGGTGATTTCTCCAGATTTTCTCCAATGCCTTTGAGAATTCAAGCCTCAGAGCTTGTTTCCTTCTTTTCCAGAGGCAGCAGTGGAAATAGATACAAGAATTTATCAGATAAAAATCTTTTCAAGCAACACTTTGTGAATATGCTGAAGGGAATGACTTTCCAAACTGAGACTTTAGGATTAGATTAACCACCCAGCTTTCTTAAAAACCCCTTAAAACTCACACCTGCATGCCCTGAAATAAAACTGAAGGCAGGAAATAGATCACAGAAAAAATATCAACTAGAAGCAGCACACTCCCATAAATTGTGAATGAACACCAGAGCAAACAGCTGAAAAAATTGAATTAAGCCCTGGGAAGGAAGCAGTGCTGCCCCTGCAGCCCAGGGAGGGATCGATGCTGGGCTGAGTCATCCTTCCCTCCACAAAAACCTCTCATTCATCCACCTGCTCTGCCCTTTTGGGGTCATCCACCACCTTCTCCTCATCTATTCTGGCCCCTTCACACTGCTCTCCATCAGTCCTCGCTGTGGAAAAAACCAACCCCAAACCAACTAAGAAATGTCAGAGAAATCCAAGTTAATGCCAAGGGCTGAGGTGGAGGGGTATCCCTAAAGCATCAACTCCAAGCCAGGGCTGTCCCAGGATTGGGGACAGATGGGGACAGGCAGCAGGAGCTCCGGACATGGGGGTCTCCAGAAGGGCAGGAGGAAGGGGGAACCTCCCTTCTGTGCCCTCACACAGGAGGTTCCTCATCCCCTGCTGCAGACCTGGGGCTGAAATCCCATTTTCCCCTCTCTCCACAACCCTCTCTATTTAATTAAGAGCCTGGAGAATCAAACTCCAACATTTCAGAGAGCAAGGTCGTGTCCAGAGCACGGTGCCCAACATCTGCTTTCCTAGTAATTGGCTCAGAGTGGCAATTTGTCAATGGTTTGAAGATAATGAGCTTCCCATTTGTGTTCCAGCCATCCAAACTTGCAGATAAGGACAGGAGCTGTGGCTGTTGGATGTCAGCTTCTCTCTGGATACAAAACTGCCTGTGCTGCTGCCCTGCCTCCACCCCACAGCACTGCTGCCCATCAATACAGAGGTTAAGCAACATTTTTTTGAGGTCTGGCTGCACTCAGACTCTCAAGATACTGAAATGCCACACATTTAAATATCAGCTGTCACAATAACAAGAGTAATTATGGTTACTTTGGCCCTGTTAGCAATACTAAGTAACAGGGTTTTTAAAGGTATTGAAATCTCCACACAGAACTCAAAAAAAAAAAAAAAAAAAAAAAAAAAAAGCTCTAAAAATATTATCAGAATAGGCAAAAAGTTTTCCACTGAGTGTTTATTTTGTGAAAAACTCTCATGGAAGTTGTGCCATTTACCCCAAAAATCTGCAGACAACAATCAAACAGAATTGCTCACCATCAATTATTGAAACTTTGGGCTTTATTTTCAGGTGGCAAGAAAAGTTTGAAAGAAAGGAGAGTTTTTAGGATCTCCCAGGAGATTTAGGTTGGAAAAGATCTTCAAGACCATCCTGTGGCCCATCCCCACCTTGTCCCCAGCCCAGAGCACTCAGTGTCACATCCAGGTGACACCTCCAGGGATGGGCTCTCCAACCCTCCCTGGGCAGTTCCAAGGCCTGAGCCCCCTTTCCATGAGGGAATTCCTGCTGGTTCCACCCTGAGCCTGCCCTGGTGCAGTTTGAGGCTGTTTCCCCTCACCCAAGGAGCAGAGGAAGATCTCTGCTGGAACAACCCCCCGTGCACGGTGCCCCAGCTCAGCTCCCACCTCTGGACACATTCCAGGTGCCTTTACTCCAGAGAAGGAACAGAACCACAGCTGGGCAGTGCTGCCAACAGAGCTGTGCACAGAACAACCCAGGCCCTCCCCATCATCCTCATCCCATTCCAAACTTCACTGCCCTCATCAGGATTCTCCCCAAAATTAGCCCCTGGGAGGGATTTATTGCTCTGCCATTCCAAGCAGGTCCATCTCTGCCCTCTGGCAGATCAGGATAACCCAGAGCTCAGTGAGATTTCCAGCAGTGCCCCTCTGCAGCTCGTACCTGTCCAGGGAGATGCAGCAGAGGTGCAGGATGGACGCTGTGGTCAGCAGCACGTCCAGGGAGGTCCTCACCAGGCAGAACATCTCTCCATAGATCCAGTTGTCCTGAACCAGCTCCATGGCTCCAAAGGGCATCACCAGCACCGACACCAGCAGGTCAGCAAAGGCCAGGGAAACGATGAAATAGTTGGTCTTGATTTTCCTGCAAGGCAGATCATAAAATTAGGGTGGGTTCAGGGCAGCAGCCTCCACACATGGACAGAGATTCCAGCTTGAATTTGGGTTTAATCTGCTCCATCACACTAAAAGCTGCTCTCTAACACACTCCTCACTTTATATGGTCACCTCTGGCTTGCTCCTGGTTTTTAAAGCTAAATATCCACCATTTTCCTGGCCTAAATAGATCTTTCTGCTCACTCAGAGGAGGCAAATGGATGCTCACAGGCCTCTGCATGTGGCTCAGCCTCACAACTTGCACTGGAGACTCTGGGCTGGAGGAGGGGGGTTTTATTTTAACTTGTAAATGGAGAAAATCCTTCCAGAAAGCACTGAGAATAATCTAGACTGAAGCTGTAATTTTAACTTGAAGAGTACTTTTTAAATCACAACAATAAAATAGAATTAAATCCATTAAAAATCCCACGCAGCACATGAATAGAGGCTGTTAAATCTCTCTCTCTGCTCCTAAGGCTGGGCTGACAATTCCCAGGGTTAGCAGCAGCCTTGAGACAGGAACTGTGCCTGTGACCCCCTCAAATCATGGGCAACATTTGCTAAGTTGTGCTGGTGCTGCACAACCACAACCAGACCTTGGTCTGTGTGCTGCTGATGAGTTCATCGGGAAATCTGAGATGGAAAAGGGCCAGAGGCCAACCTGTTTCTCCAGGGAATTGCTGCTTAGCTGTGCTTTTCATTGATTTGTCTGGTTTTCTACACTGAGAATGCTAAAAAGATGAGGATGGGAATTAAAACAATGCTAGGGCTGCAGGATGAGCCGAGGGCAGGGAGGGTCTGCGAGGCAGGGGCACCTCCCTGGGGGCAGCTCCTGCCCTCAGCTCCTCAGCAGGGGCTGTGTCCCCTGCCTGGGCTCACCTGAGCTGCCTGTCCAGGCACATGGCCACCATGACCAGCAGGTTGCCCAGGCACCACTTGATACCGTGGTGTTTGTGTGTCTGAGACTTAAACCAGGACAGGTCCCCAAATTCATCAGCCAAACAGCCTCTTTGATTGTTTGGTTGCTCCTGAACAGCTTTTACAGGCAATTCAAATACTCCCAGTGCTACACAGTCATTGCTCTGGTCCCTACACCCCCCCAGACTCTGAACCAGCCAAATGCTTGTATTTTGGGAGAGTTGTTACTGGCTGGAACCTCTGTCAGCCAGCCCAGGCTGGTTTATGGAGCTGGGCTGGATTTGTTATTTATCACTAGATAACGTGGTCAGATCTATGACCACAGATCAGTCAGGAGGGGCTGTGTCCCGGGGGGGGCTCACCTGAGCTGCCTGTCCCGGCACACGGCCACCATGACCAGCAGGTTGCCCAGGATGGCCATCAGGATGACGGCGGAGATGAAGGAGAGCAGCACGATCTTCTCCGCGATGCCGAAGGCCTCACTCGAACTGCGAGGAGCACGAGGAAAGCGGAGACAGAAGTGTGAGAAACAAAGCTCACTCCTTACATTTTTCAAAGTTTAATAAGGGATGAAAGGGACAGTACAGTTGGGGTGCTTAGCAAACTGCCAAGAGGACACCAGTTAGTTAAAACAACTTTCCTAAATATTTTTTCATTGCACGGATTAGATACATATTTATGAAGGTTAAACATATTCAAATATTCCTTTGAGTTCTTTTACATGTTCTGGGAATTCTTTAGTTTTGTTCAACTCCTGACCCGTCATGCAATAGTGCAGATTTGAGTTTTGGGAGTTGTGTATGTAATTTCCTCACTATATATATATAATTTCATATATATATGTGTGTGTATATATATATATATATTTATTTTTTTTTTAAATATTTATATTTATGTGTGTGTGTATATATATATATAATTTTCTCACAATTTATATATCATTTCCTCACAATATATATATCATTTCCTCACAATATATATATATAATTTCCTCACAATGTATATATCATTTCCTCACAATGTATATATCATTTCCTCACAATGTATATACCATTTCCTCACAATGTATATATCATTTCCTCACAATTTATATGCCATTTCCTCACAAGGTATATGTCATTCCTCACAATGTATATGCCATTTCTTCACAACAACAAACAGGTGATTATTGATAGTGGCAAGGTCAGTAGTAAAAGTCTTTTTCCCATCCTTTCTTTCAACGTGATCTGTGTGGTTCCTTCAGTGTTGTCTAATCATACAGACAGTTTTAGCTATTTCTATAAACTTATTTAAGTTATGCTCACTATTGTCAGTTAGTTACAAAAATAAAAGTATCCTGCAAAAGCTAACATTATACAGTCTCTATTTTAATATTTTGTGAAAGCCTCAACTACAATATATGTTTATCACACTAATACATAGATAAGCTACACATGGCCAGGGCATTGGCAACAAAAGTTGACAAATTATAATTATACTACAGCAAAAATAGTTAAACAGTGATTACAAAATCTGCTACACCAAAATCACTGTGATCAAGAATAGTTTGCAGAAGTGAATACACAACAGCAGAAGCCAGCAAGTACACAGTTATTTATAGCAGAAGGGAAGGAGCTGCAGTGGTGCTGGGAGGGGGGCCCAGCACTGGTGACAGTGACAGCAGCCACCCCGTGCCAGCCAGACTGGGCCACTCACAGCGACCCTTCCAACCCAGCCATGGCCATTCCCCCCATCCCAGCCACGGCCCCGGGCAGGATGAGCCCCACACACCCTGCAGGAGCCCATCAGGGCAGCTGGGCTGACCCCTGACAGCTCATTTTCCATGCAGATGCATTTTGGGGGTTTTTTGGCTTTTTTTTGGCTTTTTTTCCTATCATGTTTTCCATTTTTTCCAAAGGTTTTAGTATCATAAAATCACAAAATGGTTTGGGTTGGAAGGGACCTCAAATCTCATCTCATTCCACACTTTCTGCTCCCCCAGGTGCTCCAAGCCCTGTCCAACCTGGCCTGGGTCACTCCAGGGATGGGGCAGCCACAGCTGCTCTGGGAATTCCATCCCAGCCCCTCCCCACCCTCACAGGGAAGGATTTTTTCTTACCTGTAACCTCAATTTCCCCTTTTTCAGTCTGAACCCATCACTCTTTGTCACTACAGTTCCTGATGTGATGTGACAAGGACTAATGGGTTCAAACTTTCCTCAAGACAAGCATTTTACATCTTGAATTTTGAAATCTACATAATGTTTTGCCTTTTTCTCTCTTCCCTTCACTCTGTGCTACAAAATACAAAACAGTCTGGGTTTTTTTCTTTTTTTCTTTTTTCTTTTTTTACTTCATAATTTTTTCAGCATTAGGGAAAGGAAATAATTTTTTCCAAGTGCCCAATTTCCCCCTACTCCGAGATCAATAATTTCTTTCAGTTAATGAAGAGGAAGAAAAGAAAAAGGAAGAATAACACAAACACCCCCCCACCCAACACAATGCCAGCCATATTTTAAATCTGCATTTCTACAAAGAATTTGCTGTAGCAAAGAAAGTCTTTGGTTTTTCTGTTTTTTTTCAGAGCTTGCAAAGCAGGAAGGTAACACCCACCATGCAATAAATTCCTCATAAACCTCAAAATTTTAAGTTATTTTTCCTCTAGAGCTTTTTCTAATGATATATCCAGAATAAACTGCATCCTAAACCTTCACCTGCTTGTGTGACTTGACATTACACAGGTGAGAACGGGGTTTTTCCTGTTATCAAGTGTGGCTGGAGATAAACTGGCATTAAAAGCAACACTTGACACTAATTCAGCAGGGAAATTTCTTCCCAGCCTACAGAGCTGGTGTTGGACAGCCAGGATTGATGCTGTGAGATTGCTCAGGTAATTGAAAAGTGGAACTGTTATTCTGTTTTACCTTGACTGGCTCTGGGGTCACTTTTCATTTACTAAACAACATCCCCGGCTTTTTACACTTTGTCTCACTGAGCTCTCCTGATTTGGAGAAAAGCTAAAAAAGATTAGAAACTCCTGGCACCGAGGGATGCTGAGTTTTACTCATCCAAACAAGCTCTGGAAAGGCCAGAGGAGCACAGAGCCCTGAGCCAGACACTTCTCCAGACATTGCCTGGGGGGTTTTCACCTTCGAGAGTTTTAAATCCACATTTCCCACCCTGCCCTGAGCATGGTGGCATCCTGGTGGCATCCCTGGGCAGAAGTGGTCACCAGGCAGGCTCTGAGCAGAGCCCAGCAGGGCAGGAACTCCCCCTGGCACATTTGGGAGAGGAACTTTAGCTCTGAAATCATTTTTGGGAGTGTTTCCCTTGTGCCATTTCACACTGCTCCCCGGGGAACATCGAACAGGCAGATGCCTCACTGGGGTGCAGGAGGGATTTCATCTGGGCTCTTTCTGCCTTTGGAATAATCCATCATCAGGAATACATGTTAATTATTCAGTCTTAGTAATTCCAAGTTGTTAATAATGGAAGAAGTGGATATTGCTGTAAATTAAAATCAATGGTTTGCATAACATCTTTTATCAAATCGCAGTGCTCTGGCTTCCAAGCTTGCTTCCCTCTTTAATAAAGCAGAGATTGATGGGTTTGCTATTATGAGGAAACGAGATTCAGGCAAAATGATTGCTGGTTAGCAGGAATGTAGAAATCACTTAAGGAAAAAGGTGAAATACTGATGGGGAATGAATGCTTAAAACCCACATATGGACATATTTGAAAAGCTCTTCTGCGTAGTCATTAATGTGAAAGTAAAAAGAAGGGTAATTACTCTTTCAAGCTCAATTTTCACTTTCCTGTAAACACCCCAACTTTTCTAAATGAGCTGGAGTGCTTTTGCATGTTTCCTGCGGCAGTGAAAGAGCACAGATCAGCCGTGGGGCAGAGCTGGCTCATCCCCTGGCTCCCATGGCACAGGGAGGGAGCTCATGGACAGCTCCGTGCTGAGAACACAATTCCTGCAGCAGGGAGACAGGAATAATCCGTGCTGGGGGCACAGGAGCAGAGCTGATAAAGGATGGCTCATTCCGGGACGGGAGGGATAACTCTGCCCCACAGGGACCCGGAGCATCCCCAGGGACCGCAGGGAACATTCCCCAAAAAGGGATGTGCACAATACTCCGAGATTAAAAACTCACAGCAGTGGGAACCTCGGAAAGAGTTTTCTTGATTTAACATTCCCTCGGGTGTGGGGAATACAGGGAAGGGTTGGGTTGTTTGCTTCCAGCCAGGGCTTTTCCCTCTGTAATATTTCATAACCACAAATAAGCTGTTATTGGCCTCTCCTCTTTCCTGCTTCCCTGATTATTCCTAGGTATAAAAAAATCATTAGGTCTTAAGCAGCTAAAAATCAAGATAAGCTGTTTTATGAGTAAACCTGATAATGTGGCTCAGTACAGAAACATGACAATAGGGAAGTGATGATTTGATCTCTGCCTTTCCAGCTGTTACCACATCCTTTTCTAAATTATTAATAAAAGTCAGCATTAATCCAGAAGCGTTTAATTTCCTTTAATGCCTTTAAATGCTGCACTGCTTCCCTTCAGCCCGTGCAGATGGCAGGACAGCTCCTAACAGATCCCAGTCAATTCTGTCCTTCACGTCTGTTTTAGAAACAGATTGAAATTAATTAAAGTATTGACAAGCCAGGAATAAACAGCATTCCACGTATCAAAATAACTCGGTCATATGATTCGCTCATTTGAGTGTTTTTTTGAAAAAAAAAAACCACACCAAACAATAAATTGTGGCGGTGGGGTGGGAGGGAAGGGATGAGGTTTTCTCCTTTTGTGCTGGTTTGAAACAAAACTCCCGAGAGCATCACCAACCCTGCACCTCCGCTCCACGAATCTCCCGGAGGCTGAAAGCTGCAGTGCTCCACAGAATGAAGTGTTTTAAGCAGCTGATAACGCTGATTAAAGCCAATTGTCAAGATGAAGAGAAGAAGACAGGCTATTGGAATGTTTTAGAAATTGCCGTGTGTGGGCTGGCGCAGTCAATCCGTGCTGGGAGCGCTCCCCAGTTTGGGGACAGGGACCTGCTGGGGCTGCCACACACGGGGGGACCCCGGGAGACACCGGGACCCCCAGCCCTGCTCCCATCTCAGGCTCCGGGACTGAATCCTGGGATATCCTGAGCTGGGAGGGACCCACGGGATCATCCAGCCCAGCTCCTGGCCCTGCACAGCCCCAAAATCCCAGCCTGGGCATCCCTGGAGTGGTGCCCCATTCCCTGGGGAGCCTGGGCAGTGCCAGCACCCTCTGAGGGAAGAACCTTTCCCAAAATCCAGCCTGAACTCCCCTGGCACAGCCCCAGCCCTTCCCTGGCTCTGTCCCTGTCCCAGAGATCGGAGCTGCACACCTCAGACATTTCAGATTCTTCAGATCTGGCTTTACATCTCCTTTCAGGGCTTGTGGGTGTGATATCAGGGGCTCTGCCTGGGAAGGGTTCAGGGATCCTGCTGCTGTATTTTCACACAGTCACACAATCACAGAAAGGTTTGGGCTGGAAGGGATCTCAAAGACCATCCAGCTTCACTCCCCCAGCCAAGGGCAGGGCCACCTTTCACCAGAACTGAGTAAAGAATTTCTTGCTAACACCTAATCTGAACCCTCCTTCTTTTTCACTTTAAAACAGTCCCCCTTTCCCCTCTATCTCTGTCTCTATGTCCCATGCCCTCAGCCTCCTCCAGCTGCACAATCCCAGTGCCCTCAGCTGCTCCTCCAGACCCTTCCCCATCCCCTTGGGAGGCTCTCCCAAACTTCAGAGATATTTTTCCCGTTGTGGTGCCCACCCTGCCCCCAGGACTGGAGGTGAGGCTCTCACACAGGGCACGGGGGGCTCCCAGTGCCCAGCCCAGCAATCCCTGAGCTCTGATCCCTGCACTCTCCCTAGCTGGCACAGCAGAACTTCTGCCTTTGCCCATTGGAAACTGGATCTGGAGCTGAACACTCATCCAGGACAGTGAGATGATTTATCATGGTCTGAGCCAGAGAGCAAGGCAGGAGTTTGCACTTGGGGAATGAGGGAGGAAGCAAAGCCAGGCCTGGGCAGCTCTGGGCTCTGCCTAAGCCCTGGGGCTCTCCTTGCAGGACATGAGGAGCCCAGCAGACACCTCTGTGTGCTTCTCCTGCAGGGCAGGACAGGATCTGCTCCCTGCCAGGCAGCAGATCCAGAGTTACATAATTTACACCCACACCGAGCAGATATCGCTGCAGGGCTGATGTATGTGAGTACAACCCTCAAAACCCATTAGACTGTCACCTAAAATATGAGCTAAAATTAACTTATGAAATCAGCATGAGATTAAGATCACAGTATTTACACGGAGCAAAGGCAGCTGCTGCAAATACTTTGTTTTGCATCCTCCAACAAGTTCCACAGGAGAGCCCTTGTGCCACCAAATCCCACCCTGGCACATCCCCCTGGGCTCTGCAGCACCCTGGATTAATCTTTTTTCCTTATAACATATTTGCAAGTCTCCAAACTTTAATCCAGCTGTCCCCTCCACGTGCTGAACGTTTCCCTCGTGTTCTCACACCAACACAGCACTTTGGGGTATGCAGCACAGGGAGCAGCTGGAGCTGCTGGAGGGAGCCCAGAGGAGGCACCAGGATGCTCTGCTGGGAGAGCTGGGGTCCTGTGCAGAGCCAGAGTGTTTTCATGGAGTTGCCAAACACCCCTCAACAATGAAAAACCTCAAATATCTGATTTAGGCAGGGATTTAGACACAC
This sequence comes from Peucedramus taeniatus, assembly GCA_013400575.1. Lineage (NCBI taxonomy): Eukaryota > Metazoa > Chordata > Aves > Passeriformes > Fringillidae > Peucedramus > Peucedramus taeniatus. The sequence goes on from WBNO01018677.1 coordinate 267,342, forward strand.
TGCACAGCACAGCAGAGATGTTGTAACAATCATTTCTCTTTGTAAATGCTGCATAAAACCAAAGATCAAACACGCCTTGAATCAGAAAAGCCTTGATCAGTTCCTAATTAGAATTGCTCCTCCAAAGTGAGCCCACGGCCCCTCCCAAACCCCACAGCAGCTTCATGAGGAACAGAGGATGATGGAAGAAGCAGAATAGCAATCCTGACTTTTGGTGCATATTCCATAATGTGATTATCCCCCCTTTTCTTGGTGGCTTTGCCTCTCTCCTGTCACACTCAAGGCTGAAGTTCAACAGCAAACAGCACAGAGCTGTGCTCAGGAGAGCTGCTGGAATGAAGCACCTCATTTCCAATATCCTCAATAATTGTCATTCATTTCCCTTTCACATTCACCAAGTGCTGAAGGCAGAGCCCAGGGTGTTCTTCTGCTCAAGAATGTTGTTAATTGTATAGAATTTGGCTACTGCACAGAATAATTTCACCTCACAGAGGCATCACCATCACACACATGCATGACTCAAGCTTTACCTCAGGAGTTCAGAAACAGGGAGGGACTGGCTGCAGATCCATGACACAGGGTGAGAAAATAAAGGCTCATACCAAACATACCCTGAGTGCCCAGATTTCTCACAGAACTGAGAAATTGAGAATTATTGCCTCCTGCAATGACCAGGTGCAGAACTGGGGTGCACAGAGCCCACAGCTCCTCAGGAGTTGTGCTGCTGCTCCTGGGCTCTAAGTATTTAATGCCCTGTCTTATTATACCTTTTCCTGTAAATATTCCCCCACAATAAGCCCTGCCCTATGCCCAGAGATTTGTTACCTCTTGATCAAACCCCCTCTGGCAGTTCTCAGTCATTCTCAGCATTCTCATTCTCACTTCTCTTTCTCCAGCCTTTGTTCCCATCTCTGCCCAAAGCCCAGGACTTGCAAGATGTTCAAATCAGAAACCATGAAGGTCCTGCTCTGCTTTTTCAAACAATATCTGCAGTCAAGAAAATATTGTTAAATGAGAGGCATTTAGTTAAGACCTTTGGAAGAGTCCTGGCACGAGGCTGGGTATTAAAATATCCAGGCTGTGCCCTTTTCCCACTGCCTGTTTACACCTTGGACAGCAAAAGACAAATACAGCTATTGGCTGTCTAACTTCTGATATTTCCTGGAGACTTTCCCAGTTTCAAACCTCCAGAGGAACAAAAAAGTCCCTTGCAGTTACCTCTGCTAATGGAAGACTTGGCACAGACAGGATAAAACATTGATTTCTAAAATACATTTTATTTGAGACCACCCCCCCAACCCCCTGTGTGACTCCAAGCCACACAAAAACAGTTCCCAGCCCATTTTGAGCAGTAAAAACCAAAGTTTGTTAAAGATAATTCCAGTGGTGGCAGCCAGAACCCTTCCAGCCCCTGATGTTCACCAGCTCATTTTTATGGCTCTCTCTGGTGTGGAGGCTCCAGAAAGGTGTCCTGTCTAAGCAAGGACATGGAATGTCCTTGACTCAAGAGCAGAACACTTAAATTCCTTGGTTTTGTTTTAGTTAAACCTCCTCCTACATCCTCAGCTAAGTGCATGTTCTGAATACTCTCCACAGAGCCCTCACCACATTTCTCACTCCAAATAAACAAGAGAGGAGGTCAAGGTGCTTTGAGGATGGGAAGTGCAGGCTCTCAGCTCAGATGGAGCCCAGATGCCACCCAGGAGTCAGGACCAGCACGTTTCTCCAGCCTGGGAAGCCCTGGGGGTGTTTGTTAATTGGGTTTAATTGGGGCTAAGCAGGGCAGGAGCTTCCAGCAGGAACCTGCTCATCTGCAGAAATCCCTGATTCCTGGAAACAGCCACTCCTGGCAAAGAGGCAATGCAAACACGGGGACAAACAGAATTTTGCCAGCCTGATGCTGAGGGTCAGCCCTGGAAATCAAGGAAGGTGTTGTGGAAAGCCCCTGGCACTGCAGCTGCCCTGGGCAAAAGCTGGCAATAAGGTCCAGCCCATTTCTGCCAAGCCCTGGAGCCAGGCCTGCCCTGGGATTTCCCAGCTTTTCAAATCCTCCCACAGCCTTTTCCAGATCTCCACTCACTGCCCCTCTGTGCACAGACACTGATGCTAAAAGTGTGAGGCAAGGCATCAAAAAGTTCATTTTGGTGGCCCAGCTTTTAGTCCATGTGCACAGATTGCTCTGACAAAAGCAGATGAAGCCCCACAGAGGTGTGTGATGGCCTGAGCTCCCCGTGGGGCTGAGCACAAACACAAACAGGAGCTGCCCCTCTGCACTCCCAACTTTATTTACAGAGCTGTGTCTCCCCTGCTCCACAGCTGCCTTCAGAGAGCACACTATTAATTTGCAGAAGCTGGAGCCAGGCTTAAAAACTCCATTAATTAAGTGTTGGCGGAGGTGTTTGGAAAGATGTTCCCATAAATACAGTGCTTTAAAGTGTTTCCCTAGAAACTGAGAAAAGAGTTGAACAATATGAAAAATACCCAGGCTGATCACTCCCCCATGGAGCAGTGCCTGGGCTGGGGGAGCATTTAGGAAAGAGAACTTTTTCCCCAAGGTTTTTTCGGATACTGGAAAGTTTTGGCTGGTGGCACAAAATGTAAAAGTGAGACTCTTTATCATTTCCTTGCTCTTTATCATTCCTTGCTCTTTATCATTCCTTGCTCTTTATCATTCCTGCTTTGCCCTGGTGCTGTTGGCAGGTGGGGAATGCTCTGTGCACTCTGTGGCTGCAGGTTCAGGAGTGCCCCAGGTGTCTGAGTGCTCCCAGTTTGTGGGTTCCTCCCAAAGTGTCCCTGCTGTGTCCAACCACCTCAGCACCTCCAGGCACAGAGGATAAACCTGGCAAACCCCACAGCCTCTTTCAACTGGCTGCTTACAGCATTTCATGGAATCCCTGGGGTTGGAAAAGCCCTCCCAGAGCACTGAATCCAAGCTGTGCCCTGTCCCCAGCCCAGAGCACTCAGTGCCACCTCCAGCCCTTCCTTGGGCACTCCAGGGATGGGGATCCAAACCTCCCTGGGCAGTTCCAGGGTCTGAGCCCCCTTTCCATGGAGAAATTCCTGCTGATGTCCCCCCTGAGCCTGCCCTGGCCCAGCCTGAGGCCGTTCCCTCTCCTCCTGTCCCTGTTCCCTGGGAGCAGAGCCCGATCCCCCCGGCTGTCCCCTCCTGTCAGGGATTGTGCAGAGCCACAAGGTCCCCCCTGAGCCTCCTTTTCTCCAGGCTGAGCCCCTTCCCAGCTCCCTCAGCTGCTCCTGGAGCTCCAGCCCCTTCCAGGAGAAGACAGGCTTTGGCAGAAAATCTTCTCAATCAGCTCATTTATCTCTGCAGAAATGCAAGAGCAAATCCCTTTCTGGCTGGATGCTGCTGATACCACTGAAGGATTAGAGCTGATCTTCCCTTGGAAAGGGAAGGAGGAAGAGAGTTCCAGGCTGATTGTGGCCTGTTAAATGACATTTTATAGCCTGCTATTTCTCACCTAAGTACAAGTGTGATCAAAGGACTTGAGATAAACAATGATTTAATGACTCCAAGTGTAGAAGCTGGAGAGGTTTTGAGAAGAGCTTGTGTACACAAGAATAAACACTTCTATTGCAACCTCAGCTGTTTGCTTTCCATGAATCCTCACTGCCAGGGCACTGGGAGCACACAAACACTTCCCTCAGCTCCTTCCATTTCCTACACTTTGGGTCATTTTGGTGCCTCTTTGGTTGCAACCATTCAGCCCAGCTCTCGTGCCCCTCAGGAGTGGCTGCCAGTGTCCTGAGCAGGGGGATGAGGGCACAGTCCAGCTCCTCTAGGACATCCTGGAGCTCCAGGGATGGCTCTTTGGGTCCCTCTCTGAGTCTTGCTCCTGTTTCTCCCAGATTTGGATGGGGAGAGGAGATCAAGGACCTTCCCTGGCTCCTCCTGTGCTCAGCACCAGGAGCCAAACCCATCCCAGAGCCAGCCCCCAACAGCTCCAGCTCTTGTGATCCACAGGGAGAAGGAGCCAGCACAGCAAACTCCAGGATCTGGGACTCACCAAGCACACATTTCCCTCCCAAGGGCACGGACTGTCAGCACCAGTGCTCCCCGTGCCTCTGTACCAGGGCTTTGGGTTAAAAAATGGCATTTTGCCTTTGCTTCAAAGCAAACACAACCAATCCAACCGATGTGATTCCTTGTTCCTCACCCTGCTGCTTGTTCCTCAAAGTCAAGATAAGATTAATGAGCCTCACACAGAACTGCTGGAGGGCTCTGCACTTTCCAAGCCACAAAAACACCTTCAGCAACAAAGTGAGAAAACAAAAGCTGATAAAGCCAAGTTTGGAAGCAATTAACATCAATCTAAAATTCAGCGGGTTTGGGGGCTCAGCTTAAAAATAAAAAGCAATTACTGCTGTGGCAAACTGAAATAATACACTGTTTTTCCAAAGTTGACTTAGCAAAGGGAGTCTGCCTTCACCAGCAACAAGAATTAAAAGGGTTTTGTAAAAGCTGTTTACCTGCACTGAAGGTGCTGGTGATTTTTTTTTCACCTGTTTATCCAGACTGTAACAACCTGAGGAAGCAAGAACCCTTTACTGAGTGTGAAGCACTCAGCACAAAATCCCAAAATCTGCCTGGAACACAACTGTGGGATCAATATTTCCCACGAGTGGGAAAAGCCAGTGTCCATAAAGGGGACAGAGGAGTCCTGCAACTTTAATAGAATAAAAGGAGAGAGCCACTGGGGAATACCCTGAGGGGTTTCTCAAAATTCCTTTTATCCCAAACTCCCGGCTGCCTGTAGCCCTCTTCCTTTCCCCACTGGTTCTGCACCAGGCTTTGTGCTGACCCTTTTATCTGTGACCCTAAAGTTCAGGAGTCAAACTCGTCTGGGGTCTGTAACAACCTTGCCCTTGAGCTTGGTGGAGCCATTTCAAAGCCATTAATTAACACCCCTCGAATTGTTTGTAAAGACATTAGCACACATCTTCCCCTATCGAGCATTAAGGAGATTTTCCAAGGGAAACTTCAGCCAGCCCAGGAAAATCCGGTGCCAGCTTAGAGCAAAGCTCAGATTCTCAGTTAAATGTCATTTCCTAAATTGTTGCAATGGGTAAAGAGGAAAGAAAAGGGGAAAAGGTGAGGAGGAAAAAAGGTGGGGGAAAAAAAAAAGGCAGGGAAAAAGGCAGGAGGGAAAAGGATGGGAAAAGGTGGGGAAAAAAGCAAGCTAAAGAAAAAAAAGGTGGGGGAAAGGGTGGGAAAAATCAGGTGGGAGAAAAGGGTGGGAAAAAAGGGGTAGGAAAAAGGGAATGGGGGGAAAAAAGGCAGAAAAAAAATCGGAGAAAAAGGGAGTGGGAAAAAAAGGTGGAGGGAGGAAGGAAGGAGAAGGGGCAGAGGGAAAAGGGCAGGAAAAAAAGGCAGGCAGAAAAATGCCATGAAGAACTGGTGTAGATAAGAGTCACCTGTGCTCCAAAAATACAAGAGAGTGAGATTTAGCTACCATGAATAAGGAGGGGCTGTCAGACCAACAGAAGCTCTGCTTCTTTCCTGGCAGCTGGGACTGCTCTGCAATGATGATGGGGGTCTTACCCAAATTCTGGGAAGGTTTTCATGGCCCCAAAGGCTCAGCACAGTTTTGTCTTACACTGGTAAGAGCCCAAGCCAGGCAGAGTTTGGCCTCTCTGGATTGCTGTAACCAAATTGAAGTTTTCATTTCAAACCACTTGACAGGATCTCATTAACCTACTGCCTGTAATAAATGTACCAATAACAATCACAGAGTCACATGAAATTAAAAAATCCAATAAAATATAAATAGGAAATACTCGTGGGTCATTTATATTTCTACTCTGGAATTAGAGAAAATGAGGTCTGCCACCTCCCTCGAGCTGTGATAAATGCAAGCTCCAAACTGAACTGTCAAAAATTTCCAGGAATGTCTCTCCAACATCACATTGCAACCTTTTCAAAATTCCTAACATTTTCTACTGAAAAGACATCCTTGACTGGTCTAGGCCACGTTTGACACTTCCCCAAATACCAGGGTGATGTCACATCCTCAGAGAAGCTCCAGGAATCCCCAAACCAGGCCCTGCTGCACAAGCAGAGAGTTTTATCTGCAGGCAAAGAGGAAATGCTCCCCTGCAGCCCTGCAGATGCATTTTAGGGTCACTGCCTGTGCTAATCACACATCCTCTGAACAGAGAGAGACTCAGCTGTCCCAGGATTTCCTGGGAAGCTGGGAGAAAGCTCAGAGGAAGAATTCAAACAATTCTTATCTCAGTCTCTGCATCTGGCAGGCAATCTCTGTTTGTCACAGATGTTTACAAGAAGGAGTTGTCCCTTCTTGACCAATAGGTGAGAGAAGATCCCTAAAGGCCAATCAGGCCTTAGGTTCACCATTGTTTCTATAAGAACTATGGATTTCTAATAATAAAGTGCTTTTCATGCCTGCTGATGATGGAGTCTCTGTGTCACCTTTGTCTGTCCCTGAGACCCCTTTGGTGACAACTGCCCACCACAGCCCAGGGGCTGCAGGAGCTGAGTCCTTCCTCCTACCTCACATTCACATCAAGTTCTTCCATCACAGGCAACAGGCACAGGCAGCTGGGAGTTCAATGTCCATAGGAGAGACCTCATCCTGCAGGGGAGAGAGAAACACAGGGATTAGCTCCAGGATCTCCCACAAATGCAGATTTCCCCCATTGGAGACACCCACTGGAGGATCCAGGGCTGGTGCCCTTGGTGTTGTGGCCACCTGGGCACCCACCAGCTCGTGTTCAGCTGCTTTAGACCAGCCCTTCCAGCTCTTTTTCCATCAGGCAGCTTTCCAGCTCTTCCCCCAGCCTTGCCTGTGCCCACTCCAAATTACCTGCACACCTGCAAGACTTCCCCAGCAACCTCCCAACTTTCAAAGGTGCAAAAAGCAGTTTGAATGGAGCCAAGCTGAAGAAAGTTTGCAAAGCCCAGGTGGGAAAACACAAGCAAGAAGGCTTGGTAAATTGGTTTCTGTTTTTACACAAACCTAAAACATTGACTTACCACTAAATTAGACCAGGTTTCCTGTGACACTCTATTGTGCAGCCTTATGAATACTTAATAGCAGTGCTGTAATTACAAAGAACTAAATGCTTTGCAGCTTGAGTTAAAATAAATGTACTCACTTCCAGCACCACTAAGTGATGTAAATATTAATGGGGTTTTTAACTCTATCAAAATTCCATCCTGACTCCAAAGAAATGAATGCACCATCTTAATAATGTGCTTGTGCATTTGCTGCTGCTAATCCAGTGGAAAAAATAGGCTCAGTTTCGGAGCACTTGAGGCTGTTGATTACCCCTTGTGCTGTCTCTAGGGAGCCAGGGATAAAGGCACCACCACGGTGCTGTTAATGCCAGCCCAGATGCAAATAATGCCACTGTGGTTACTTGGCTTCAAAGGAAAATTGGAATAAAAGTGCCTCAGCCTTCCCAGACACATGCCAGGTTTGCAATGCAAATGAACCCCCCCCTCTCCAGACCTGGCTCAGTGTCTGCCACGAGGAGTAATTCAGGATGTGTGCATTAGACATCATTTTGCAAGGGAAATTTGCTGGAGTCAAAGGGATATTTTTGTCAAAAAGGCAGAGTTTGGCTGGTCCCTGTTTGCAGCTCAGACCTTCAGCTGGTGATTCTTGGGGCACTCTGCAATCTGCTGATTCAAAAACTGCTGCTGTATTTTGCAAAGAAAAGGGTGAGAGGTCTGGAGGTTCACCTCTGTGGCCCCAAGACCTGACCTCCAACCTGAATTTGGAGGAAAAACCCAAAAATCCACTCTCCTGTGCTCCTGCTCTGGAGTTCTTCCATAGGGCAAAATACCTGGTATGGTTTCACCCTGTGAGATATCAGCATACAATTAATTCTGATTTCTCCTGCAAAATGGATGAAGAACTTTTTTGTGATTTTTTATGTCAAAATTCCAGTTAGGGAGCATCTTTCTTCCTTGTTCTTCTGAGAAAAAAAAGTCATTTTAGTGTGCCCTGATGTTACACAATATCTGTACCATTGTGCTATCATGGAGACTTCTACAATAACCCAAACTTTCTGTATAAGAGTGAAAAAAAAAAAAAACACCCAAAACCAACCCCCAAAAAAACAATTTCTAAAATGGAAAATAAAATCTTCACAGAAAAACCTCCCCAAAAAACAAAGGCAATCTAGGAAAGGCTGTACTGGTGGCCCTGGGGAATTCAGGAGTGCTCCAGCTGCCAGGCTGAGCTCAGCTCACTCCCTCACCTGGCACAGCACTGTGCCCTTGGCCTGGCTCTGCCCCTTCTCCTGCTCTTCTCCTCAGGAAATGGGAAAACCCAGTGAATGGAGAAATGGATAAAACCCAGTGAATGGATAAATGGGTAAAACCCAGTGAATGGATAAATTAATAAAACCCAGTGAATGGATAAATGGATAAAACCCCTCCATGGATACATGGATGGATCTATCCCCTGGATTTAAGGCATTAACAAAGATTTCACCTGTCACAGCCATAGGGGGTTGGCTGGTGGCCAACAGGTGACCACAAGGCCCCACAGACTCACCTGCCCTCCGTGGCAATGTCCCCCCAGGTGCCAGCACTGGCCACCCCATCCTCCCTGCAGGCAGCAGCTCCCTGAGACACTGGCACTCTCCATCCTGCTTCTTTCCATCCCACTCAGCCCATCAGGTTCCACTCCCTGTCACTGCTGAGCTGGTGACAGCAGGAGTTGAGTCACTGTGCAGAACTCCCACCCCCATTTCCTGCAGGGCTGGGCTGGGAAGCTGCTCCAGCACTCTGCCACCCCAAAGGAGCACGTCCAGGGTGGACTGGGCACTCTGCAGCACCCACTGTCCCCACAGACAGACCCACCCTGTCCCCCCTGCTCTGCCAGGGGTGGGTTTGAGCCCTGAACCAAAGCAGCAGCAGGGACAGGCTCCAGAGGCAGGAATTCCTCCTGGAAACCCTCACAGGGAGCAGTGACACAGAGCATCTTCCAGAGCACTGATGCCACAATTAACACATGAGGAGCAGCTGGCAGCTTTTCCAAGACTCATTTACCAAGGAACAGAGCAAGTAAGGAATCTCACACACACCTTTCCCACTGTGTGCAATTTGACTTCCAGCCAAACACTCTTTTCCTTAAATACAACAAGATTCCTTACCTGAGACTAAGAGATTCTTCCTTAGGCAAGGCTGAGACCCTGCATTCATCACAGACCCTCAGTTCCTGAATTAATCCTGATTAAATCCATGTAGCCAACTCCATTAGACACAAACTTGTGCACAGGAGACTCAGACTGGACTCAAACTCCATCAGGAGTTTAGGGAGCAAAGGGTCCCCTCTGAACCCCACAGCTCAGGGGAGGGAGGGTCTCCCTGACCCTTTGGGGTCTCTGGTCACTGTGTAAATCATTTGTAAATCATTCTAGATCAATTTTAGCTCTCTTTTCCTTTGTATTTTCCCTCCCTGTAGTAAGGAACAGAGCAGACCTTGCTATTGAACTCTCTTAATTCACACTTTTACCACATCCTACCAAAAGCTCTTCTGCCAATAGCTTTGGAGATAACTCTGATCAAAATTACCCATCTGTGACAACCTCTGCTGCTCCACAGAGCAGGGAGGGGGATGTAAAAATAAACTAAAATAAAACTAAACTAAAAATAAAAAGCTAAACTAAAAATTGAAAAACTAAACTAAAAATACTAAAAACTAAAAATACTAAAATAACTTAAAAAATTAAAAACTAAATAATAAATAATAAAAAACTAAAAATACTAAAACTAAATTCAGTTTCTGCATGTCTCATGCTCTCAGTGAAGAACTGGACTTATCACTGAGTGACTTTGTTCTTCTCTATGTTAGTGTAAGGTAAAAAATCCTCTTTATAATAATGCTCTGCCAGCTTTCCAGAGCACAGTGTGGTGTGCAGGGGTGATGGCTGATTTCAGTGCAGTTTTCTGGCAGACACAGGTTTTTTATGGGGTAACACAGAGCAGAAGACGTTTAGAAACTGTTTAGCCTTCCCCTGGAAATTGCTGCACACCTCAGGCAGGAGTTCTGGGACGTGCAGGGAGTCATTTAGCTCCCATCCAGTGTGGGATTCCTGACTGAGGCCAGCACAACCACTCTAACATAAATAAAGGCTGCTCCTACCATTAAATCCGTGATTTCCAGAGGCTCCTCACTTTCTGGAGTGAGCAGCTGCTAAATTGAAGCTGGGACTGAATAAAAAAAGAGCTGTTGCTCGATTCCCTACACATTTCACTTTTGGGGGGGGGTGATTTTCCTCGTAGCTCCATCTTTATCAGAGAAAAAGAAGTTGTTAGCAGAGGTTAACTGGACCATATCTTCCCAGCCCACATTAAACTGCTATTTTTGAAGTGAGAGTCACCTCAATCCAAAGACAATTTCTTGCTCATCACTGCAGAGAAGTCCAAAACCCTCCAAGTGTTGTAAGAGAATATCCTGCCCATGACAACACTTGAGGAACAGGAAATATCAAAGTGATTCACCTTGTTCACTGCCAGATAAAATGGCTTTATTTCCATTTCTGCCAAAGCTGGGGGACACTGCCCCCTCCCACAGCACCCCCTCCCTTCCCTGTCACTGCTGTCTCTCCTCTCCCCAGGAAGGACAGAGCTGCTAAGAAGTCCCTCAGCTGTCAGCAGAGACAGATTGCTGGGCTGATTTGAATCCAGCAGAGTAAAATGGAGCATTTTGCTTAAACAGAGAAATAAAAGCACTTTGCTTAAACAGAGAAATTAAAGCACTTTGTTTAAATAGAGGAATTAAAAGGGAGACGTGACACACCCCGAAAAATGCAATGGAGTCCAGCTTGAAATACAGAGAGCACAGAAGAAATGTCTTTACATTTCAAAAGCTCTTTAAACCCTAAGGGAAGTCTCTGGCTTGCCCACCCAAAGCACAGGCACTGAGTTTAGGGGCTCATGTTCCCAAGGGATGCCAGTCACAGGTGGCACTGGGGTGACAGTGGCAGCCACGCCTGTGTGCAAACTGCCTTTTCTGGGTGCCAGTCTGCCTTCACAGCCCCCACCGTGCCCTCTGAGCCTCCTCAGCCTCACATCAGCTTACTCTGTCAATGGCAAAGTTTAAATTTCATCCTTGAGTACCAAAATAGCCCCGGCAGACAGCAGAGTCCAAGGGCTGCTCCCCAGGAAAGGGCACAGCGAGGCACTTGTGTCCTCCTGGATCAAATATTTACAGCAGTAAACTCCTCAAGGGTGACTTTGTTCCAAAGCAGAGACATCTGTAGCATGGGTTTGTGTGAGGGGAGAGGGAGCAGCTGTAAAACCTGTGGGTTATTGCCTGTGACAGGGGCATTGTGAGCTCTCCCATCGCTGCTCTCACCTTCAGCAATTACTGTCAGCTTTGCCATCCAAACCAAGCCTCCAGCTGCACTCAGCCCAGAGAAACTTCCCCAGAGCCTGGCTCTCTCAGAAGACCAAAAATACAGTGAGAGATGTCAATGAACAACTGAGGGCAAGAGGGAGGGTGAGTCCTTGCTCACCACCCGACTGATCTGTGCAGGGCTGCCCTGCTCCCTCTTTGCTCCCTCGTCATCAAACTCCCTCAGCACTTACTTTTTCTTTCCTAAAAACACTTTCCAGCTTTTCTTCTCCTCACACCAGCATCGGGGTGTGGAGACTGCTGCCCCAGAAAGGCACCAGCTGTGCTTTGTGTGTCAAAGAAATGGTTTGTTTACTGTCCATGCAGACTAGGAACGCTGGTAAATTTGGGAATTCCTCAGCTCTGCCATGGGGCTGGAGCTGCTGCAGGTGATGATGCCTTCAGTTTGAGCTTTCATGTTTTCCAGACTCTGTACTGCACTGGTCCATAACTCTGAACTCCATTTCAAGTGTCAGCAGTTCTCCTCACAGCTCAGGCACACAGAACAATCCTTCTCCAGCCCCAGAACCAAGGACACCGCTGCAGCTTCAGCCCCAAAAAGTGCAAACAGCAGGGAATTGAGGAGAGCAATCTGGGAGGAAGGGACTGCATCACCTGGAGCTGGAATTGGGCAATTGACCCCAATATGGAAATGGAGCCAAACTTATCCAAGTGTGAGAACTCGTGACCAGGAGTCCATCTGGGGTGGAGCCACGGCCGGGCTCTTGCACTGCCCAAGGTGTGTCCTGTGAAGGGCTTTTAATAAATCCCTGCTTTATTCTTTAACTCTGCCCAGCTCTGTCCCAGGCAGCCTCTGGAGGTGTCAGAGAGGGCTCAGCTCATCCCTGTCACTGCCCAGCTCCTGCCCCTTTCCTGCACAGCTTGGCATGGTGGGCTCAGGCACAGCCACAGCTTTATTGTGCTGGAATTAAAAGCCTCTGGTTTGTTTTTATTGCTGCCATAAGCTGGGTTTGTAGGCTGTGAAATGCCAGCAGGAAATCAGCCCCTGCTTTGAAGCCCAGAGCCAAGGCCCAGTTTATGGCTCTGCAGCTGGAGCAGGAACAGGGGGATCTCCTGGCCTGGGTGTCCTTCTTTGCCCTAATTACCCCTGGTAACCCCAAAACATCTCTTGGGTTGTGCTGAATTACAGCATCTGTGATTTCAGCTCTGCAGAGGGTTTGGTAGGCAAAATCTCCTGGTTTTAACAGAGCTGAAAACAGGAGTTAAGCAGAGAGATGGAAATGGAGGAGAGTGAGAAGCACCAGGTCACAAACCTGCAGCACCTCAAACCCTGTGGGCAGCCTCGGGGCAGAGGTCACAGCTGTGCAAAAATATAGAAGAAAAATGCATCCAAAAATACAGAAAAAGGGGAAGCTGGGAGCTGTGGATTTGTGGTAAAAGTTTAGGACTTGTCAGAAAGCAATAAGAGTTGCAGACAAACCTGCAGGCTGTAGAAGAACTTGATCTTGAGCATATTGATTTAAAAAAAAATTAAAATTAGGCTGATCAGGTGGAAAATATTTAAGTTGATGATGATTAAGTTGATTTAAGAAAAGGCACACAGCCAATAAATACTTCAAAAGTTGGGCTCAGTGATCCTGAAGGTCTTTTCCAACCTGAAGGATTCTGTGATTTTATTTTGGGGATCCTATTGAATGGTGATGTTTTCCATCCCCACAGATTAAAGAGCAGTTACCAATGCTGGTCACTTCAAGATTAGCAAGTCCAGGTAATGGCACCCTTGTCTTTCAAAAGAGTTTTAAAGAGCTGGGTAAGGGAATTTACACATGGTTGCTCTTGATTTCCAGTAAACTTGGACAATCAGAGTTAACAAAGCAGAGTATCAATATTTTGAAAGAATAAAGGGGATAATCTAGGTAATTGTAAAGCTATCAATCCAAGACTGCTCTCCAGCACAATAATAAAATAGCTCCTAAAGAATACAATTCATCAGGAATTAAAGATGGGGAATAGAATTTGGTAAAAAATGGGAATTAGAAGAGAATAAATTTGCCATCTTGATATTTTCAGTGCTAATCAACAGCAATACAGATATAATAAATTGTGACTGGAGAGATGAACTGGCATGTGAAGGCACTGCAGGGGCACCCAGGGGTGTGAGGGTGGTGCTGTATCCAGAGGGATCAGCATTTATCCAGCATTTTCCTGCCTCCCCCAGCCACTGATTCCAGCCCTTCCTTCCCTAAACACAGCAAATCTGTCCCTGGAGGATTCAGCACATCCTGAGCGAGGTGTTTGCTTTCCTTTCACACCTCAGCTGCCAGCATCTCACTGCCTCTCCGAGGAGGAGAAACTTCTGATGTTCAGCCGATGGAATTGTGGAGATTTGGTTCTTAAAATAGCACAAAGAAGGGAAAAACCACCCGTGTAAAAGATAAACCTGAGCTTGAGGAGCACAACCTTCCTTTCCCCCTCCTCTAAGAGGAGAGAAAAGAACTCCTTTGTACCCCCTGGGATTTCAAGCTCTTTCAGATGAGATTTAATTACTCGGGAGAGCTGTTTGGAGCTTTTGTTCAAGCTTTGAGTAACTCAGAGAGCAGCAAGTGCCACTTGAGAGCCCTGTGTTCCCTTAATTGCTGGGATAAAGGAGGCACAGGGGTCCCTCTGCTCCAGGTCAGCTCTTTAGGCATCACCCAGGCAGCTCTGGCTGCTCCTGAAGGCACTTTGCTTCCCAAAGTAATCCCCACTTATCCCAGACACTCAGGGCTGACTGGTGCCATTCAGGGAGAAGTGGCCAACTGCACCAGGCTCTGTAATTATAGCCTGACCCGTTGCTAATGAATGTTTGATTAACCCACAGAGCTGCTTTATCACCCAAGTAAATAATATCCACTCTGCTCTGGTGCTGTTTGCAGAGCTCAGAGCACCTTAACCAGGTGTAAAAGCATCACAACACCTGGGCATGAGGAGGGATTTCTGCATGGAAAAGGAGGTTAAACACTGGCAGGGGCTGCCCAGGAGGTTTGGATGCCCACCCCTGGAGGTGTCCCAGGAAGGGCTGGAGGTGGCACTCAGAGCTCTGGGCTGGGGATGAGCACAGCTTGGACTCGAGGGCTTTTCCAGGGATTTGGGATTCTCTAGCAATGAGGGATGCACAGAGTGCTGAGCTAACAACAACCACAGCCTCCATCAGAAACCTCCAGCTCAGCTGGAGCTGGAAATACAGACTGAGGAGGGACAGGGAAGTGCTGAGGATCCCCATGCCTGGAGCTCTGGGAGCTCTGCCCCCCGTGCTTGGGCAGTGATCCAATGCCATCAAACACCAGATGTTTCCTCCCACCACATCCCTTTTGGAAAAAAGTGTCTCTGGCAGGTCCCTCCCTGCCACTTCCCAGCCTCTTTCCCTGCTCAGCCTGGAGGATCCCAGCCTTTCCAGGCTCTCCTGCACAAGGTCCAGCTCATCCTCAGCTCTCTGAAGTTCCTCCTGACAGGAGCCTTCAAATCCTGGCTCTACTTGGCCAGCACTCCTCAAAGCTCTCTCACCCAGACCCTCCCCACCCAGCAGGACTGACTGCCCCACTCCATTTCCTTCCTCCTTTCCTTCTTATCAAAAAGAAACTTCAAAAAGTCCTCCTGAAAGCATTTTGCAGTTCTCATGCTGCTCATTAGAAGAATTTTCTACTCTTTATTCCCATGCACAAAGAGTCTCTGATTTTCTGCCCCTTACAGCCACCAGGAATATTCCAGCAAATAAATTGATCAGAAATCCCACGGGAACAGCAGATTTTTAACTGAATATTGGGCATTAGTTATTAATTAGTTCTGAATTTACAGTGGCAAGGATTAGCAACAAAAACCTGATCTAGTCCCTAAGATAATTCAACAGGACAAAGGAATCAAGAGTCTGTGACTTTTATGTCCCTTGGAACTGAACAAAAACAGCTGCAGCATCAGCAACCAAAAAAATGCAATGACTGCCCACAAATTAGCACAGAAAAGAATCTGAATGTTGTCAGAGTTTGTGATTTGTAGTTCTGAATCTAAAATTCATCTACATCTAAAACCTCCAGTACAAAGGTCAGTATTGAGCCATCTCCACAGCTCTCAGGAGTGAGATATTCCTTATTCTTGAGCTCACCTGGACTCAGGGTGGGTTCCTCCTGTGCTAAATTACTTTGGAGGCTGCAGCATGCTCAGACTGCAGGGATTTATGGATGGGATGGTCTGTGACACTGGAAAGGGCACAAGCAGCATCCGTGAAGGTCTTTATTTTGAAATTCTGTGGTTTTAAACAAGAAAAAGGTTTGGTCACAACTGGGTAAAGCAGCTTAAGAAAGACCTGACATTTCTGTGAAAAATATGATAAAAAAGGTTGTCTTTTGTGGATTCATCTGGGGCAGGAGTCTGAGGCAGGGCAAGAGTTTCTGCTGGCCAGGAAATCCTCTTAATTCCAGGTGCTTTTGGGCACTTTCCACCAAAATTCCTTCACTTTCACCTGCTGAAGCTCCTTTCTGTCCTGGTCTCAGTACTTGGCCAAACCTTGATTACGAATCAGATGACCCTGAACATGCCCAGCCCCAAACGCCTGCAGAGACCCCAAACTGTGCCACAGAAAAGCAAAACTTGGCAAGTTTTCCATAAAAGAGTTGCAGAAGGGAATTCCCTCCTTGTTTCCAGGCTCACACCTGGCAGCACAGGGACGCCTGGGGACAACACAGCACCACTGCAAATTTTTACAAAAACCCCAAAAAGGGCCTTTGAAATGGTGAATTCCTGTTTGCACTCCCTCTCTGGAGTACAGGGACACACAGGGGTGGAGGAGTAGCTGCAGCCTACAGATGCAGTTTGAGGCTGCTTTTAAAAACTTCCATGTGGGTGTTTGCCAAAGGAGCTTTTTTTTTTTTTTAATGTATTTTATTTTCTTCCCTGCTCGTGAAACAGCTGACTTTTATTCATATTTACACAGTCCCTCAGAAAGCAAACGAAAAACTCTTCCTGAGAAGTTGCAAAGTATTAAATTAGCCAAAAGTAAATGTTATTTTTGGAAAACAAGTTCCAGGTGTGGCTGCCAGACTCCTTCCACCCAAAGCTGCAGCATTTAAGGGAACAAAAGAGCCTGGATGTGACAAAAGGAATGTCACTGCTATTGAAATAAAACCAGATTCTGCTCTCTAGCAAAAGCTGCTTGAGAGCCATTTCTTTTACCTGGATGCTTTTCCCAGGGCTGGCAGGGAAATCAGGGGGACTTTCAGTCCCCAGAATGATCTGGCAGCCTCCCAAGCCACTTCACAGTCACTCACAATGAATAATTTGTCATTTTGGATTTTTTTTCCTTTCTATTTTTCATTCTTGCTCTCCCCAATCCTTTAAGATCCTTCCATACACATTTATCATCACATACTTTTCTGCTTTGAGTTTGTTTTACCCTGAAATCCCCTGGCTCCAGCAGTGCTGCACTTTTCAGTGGGTCCTAACTTGCCCTTTAAAGAAATTATTCCCTTGAGGAATAAAACACCCACCTTAACTAGAGAGCTGATTCTCCCACTGCATTAATTCTATTAATTAACTCAATTTCCTTCACTCCAATTAAACACAATTTCTACCAGCCCAAGAGATCCAGCTCACTGTGGCCAGACCCTCTCTGTGAATCCCTTAGGAATTCATGGCAGATTTTGGAGTGCTGGTACCAATTTATTGATTTATATCACAAGAGGAGGTGCTGCCTGCCTTGAGAAAACTCCACCATCCCCTGCTGCCTCTGGAAGCTCCTCCAGACACAATCCAGTCTAAAATAGCAGTGATAAAGGAGAAATAATCATTAAAAAAAGGCTGCTGAGCACATGGTTTACAGCAGAGGCTGGGGAGGGCCAGGCAAGGTCACAGTGGCTGCAGCTGGCTGTAAAAAGTGGATTTCTCAGGGTTGAATCCTCTGTAACAAACCTGCCTGCACCCCTGACCTCCCTGAGATCTTTCCTGACATCCCAATGGATGCACAAAAGCATTTTTGTAGGATTTGGCACAGCTCAGGGCTCCTCAAGGTCACTGCATGGGGCAGAGCAGCCTGGTGTGGGTGAGGCTTTTCACTGGGATCGAGAACATGGATGGAGAATTCATGAATTTCTTGATCTCTGCACGTGTCCCACTGGGATTTTGGACCTTGCCCTGCATCCATCCCACCCCTGACCTTGGAAATCCCAGGTGTGATGGCATCATTTGAACTGACCTCCCCAAATCTGTCTTATTTCTGCTCTGTCTGGTGCAGCCCTTCTGCTCCTGCTCCTCTTCTTCCTCCTCCTTTTCCTCCTCCTTCTTCTTCTCCTCCTTCTGCTCTTCTTCTCTTCCTTCTTCTCCTTTTCCTCTTCCTTCTTATTTTCCTCTTCTTCTCCTTTTCCTCCTCCTTCTTCTTCTCATCTTCCTTCTCATCTTCCTCCTCCTCCTTCTCATTTTCCTCCTCCTTCTCATCTTCCTCCTCCTCCTTCTTCTTCTTTTCCTCCTCCTCCTTCTTCTTCTTTTCCTTCTTCTTCTTCTTCTTCTTTTCCTTCTCCTCCTTCTCTTCCTCCTCCTCCTCCTGCTCTGGAGGGGAATAAGGGCAGGCTGGAATCCTGGAAGAGCCCCCTGAACCCTTCATTTATCCAGATCTGTCTCAAAGCTTTTCAGCAGCTCTGAGATCTCCTTTGTTTTCCCAGAGCAGGGCAAGTGGATCCATGGCTGATGGTGAAGAAGGTGCCCCCTCAGGTGTTCTCAGACCTGTGAGGGCTTCGTTGGACTGTGCAGAGCATCAGAAGGAGATGTCAGAGATCTCAGAGACCCCCTCTCTGCAAGGCCAGGGTCTGGTGAGTGCTCACAGCAGTGTTTTATCCCTGGAGCACTGTTCAGGGCTCTGCTTGAAGGGGAAGGCACAGGCTGGGCAGTGGTTCCCTTCACGTTCTCCATCAATCTCCTGCTCCCCTGGCTCAGGCAGGCCCTTGGCTGCCTCCCCATCTCCCCACTGCTACAAACCTCCCTCATTCAAAGCAGCAGACTCTGAATTTCCCCTTTTCCTGGCAGGCAATGCCATCAGGCCCTGCTCTGGAAGGTGCAGGAGTGAAGTTCGAGCTCACTTAGCCCCAGTCAGGTTCCAGGGCAGGGAGGGACACCCAGCTCCAAGCACTGAGACCAACCCAGCTTTGGCCACACCAATTCCCTGGAAGCTGCTCCCTCCAGGAATTCATGGGCAGCAATGAGATGTTCCCCCAGCCTGCTTTCCATCACAGCCCATCAGAGATTGGGATGGGGCTGGGGAAGGGCAGGGCAGGGAGGGGCTGCCGTGGGAGGAGGGAACGGATCCTCCCCAGAGGAGGAACTGACTTTGCAGTTTTTGCCCCACTCATTTTACAGTAAATAAAGAATTAAGGAAAATTGCTGGAAATGTGTCCATTCAGGCAGCAGCTGAATTTCCTGTTAATTGCTTTGGGAGTGAGGGAGGAGGGGAAAGTGTGGAGACATCACAATGAGCAGTGAGTGCCTGGTGAGTACCCAAACCCTTACTCTGCACGTGTGCTGCTAATGATAGAAACAGAGATGTGCTCTCACAAAAACCCCTGCTTGGTGACAGAAAAACTAAATCCATCTCTCAGGGAGACAGAGAGTGCAGAGTCATTTATCAGGGCATTTATTTTGGAGGAAGGAGTGGCACCAGATTTTCCCTGCACCAGTGCCTGGAGCAGCACAGCCCCAGTTCCCCCAGTGGCTCCCACTGCCCTGGGACTGGAGCCAGCTGAGCACAGGGGGAAGAAGGGCCTTGTGTGAAAAGGACCAGCCCAAATCACAGAAACATGGGATGGTTTGGGTTGGGAGAACATCAAAACTCATCTATTGCACCCCCTGCCATGGCAGGAACACCTTCCACTGTCCCAGGGTGATCCAAACCCATCCAACACAGCCTTGGACACTGCCAGGGATCCAGGGGCAGCCACAGCTGCTCTGGGCACCTCTGCCAGGGCCTGCCCACCCTCCCAGGGAGGAATTTCCTCCCTGTATCCCATCTACACCCACTCTCTGCCAGCTGAAGCCATTCCCTGTGTCCTGGCACTCCATCGTTCCCTCCCCATGGTTCTTGGCTCCCTCCAGATGAACCCTGTCCCGTGCCAAGCCTGGCCTTGTCCCTGCACCTCACAGGCAGCTCTGGGCTCACAGGGAGGGGAAGCTGCTGGGGAAACCTGGAGATCCTTGGATATTCATCCTGGATATTCCCCCTCGGGAAGGGGGAAGGAGAGCCTGTGCTAACGTCACAGCTTTCAAAGCCAGCCAGGGCAGCCAGCAAGAAGGGGCTCTGAACAGGGAAGCAGGAAACCCTGAGCTGACACAATCTCCTGCCCTGTTATCTGCACCTTTGGTTTATTATGTTTAATCAGGCTTTTGATCTGGAGGAAGAACATCCGAAGAGAAAACGGCACCAAAATCTTTTGTCAGCACCAACTTTGCAGATCCAATAAAACCTCAGAGCAGCCTCAAGTCAGCAGATCCAGCAAACAGCTTTCCTTTGTGATCTTGGCTTTTTCACAGAAAATCACATTGCACTGCAATCACACTTTTCCAACAGGAAGTTTCCATTTGTCACTTAAAAAACCAACTCACTACCAAGAAAATGTGTCATGCAGTTGTTTCAGCTCTGTATTTCCTTTCAGGCTGTAAAGCAGATTCTGAGGCCGTGGAGAGAGGAATCAGATGGAGGAACAGGCCTGGAAGAGACCCTGAGGAGCAGTTTCAGCAGACCCAGCTATACTTTAACCTGCTGTGGATGACATCTGGAGATGGAGATTCCACATTCTCGTTATGCAGGCTCCCAGGGGAGGCACATGTAGGGATTTTTCTAGGCTCTCTCCTAAATCTTCCTTGCTGCATTTTACTGCTGTGATTTCTTTTCCTGCCCTGGACAGAGTTTGTTTATTCCTCTTGCTGCAGACATTGCTGCATCTGCACAGCAGCCCCAGGGACAGCCCTGGCTGTGCTGGCACTGACCCAGAGCCCCCTGCCCCAGCTCTGCTCATTCCTGAGAGCTCCCAGCTCCCTCCTGTGCCTTTCCTGAAGTGCAAACCTGAAAAGAGCACTGGGAGCGAGGATTCCTTCCCTGCTTTCCACATCCCACCCCCTGGATGAGCAGTGCTGCAGGGTTTGCCCTTTTCCAGCATTAGTTGAGGGGTTTGGTGAGTCCCTGTTCTCTGTGTGGGATTTTCAGGCCCTTTTCCATGCAGTACCTTCCTAACTGATGATGGAATCACAGGATGGTTTGGGTTGGAAGGGGCCTAAAGCCCATCCAGTGCCACCCCTGCCATGGCAGGGACACCTTCCACTGTCCCAGGCTGCTCCAAACCCCATCCAGCCTGGCCTTGGGCACTGCCAGGGATCCAGGGCCTGCCCACCCTCCCAGGGAACAGCTTCTTCTCCAGGCTGAACAATCCCAGTTCTCTCAGCTCTTCCCAGTCCTCTAGGCCTTCCCTCCATCCTCTCCTGGTGCAGTCAGTGATCCCTGCATTGGCACTGCTCATCCTCACCAGCTCCATGGATTTCCTTGGGAAGATCCTTCCCACCAGACACCCAGGGATAAACAAACACTCCCAGAGAAAGCCTCAGGAGGGAGGAGAGGATTTTGCCCTGATCCACCTTCCTGGTTTCTCAGGAGCTGTGGGCACTCAGGTGGGTGAGGCTGGTCCCACCCAGGGCTGGGAGGAAGCAAATTCCCAGTTCCTGGCATGGGACATCTGCACCTGGGGGATGCAGACTTGTCACCAGCAGCTCCCTGCCACAGAGAGCTCCTGCAGTTTTCCAAGGCTGGTGGGGAATTCCAGAGGAGTGGGTCCTGCTGCAGAGGCCATCCCACAGCCATCCCTCTCCAGGGTGCTTTTCCTGCTGGTGTTCCTTTTGGCTGGGTTTTGTTAAGTGTTCATCACCTAAAAATGTTTCCATGTGCCAAGATTGGAGCTTTCAGTCTCTCCTGGGCTGCCTATTTTTGGATCCTTGGTCTGGGCTCTCGTTGCTGATTCTTTGTTTGTTTTTAAATAAACAAAAGCTGGAACAATAAATGTCTGAGCACCCAGAGAGTAGTGAGGATCAGATGTTTGCTAAAAGGAGGGATGTGGAAAAGAAAGGAATTGCCTGGGGAACACTGCAGAAGATCTCTGAGCTCCTCTGTCAGGGAGGGGAGGGCAGGGAGTCCTCGGGATGCAAATAAACACAGATGAGCCAGAGAGAAGCATTAATCCAAACCAGAATTAATCTGCTGCCACCGTTAGCATTATTGCTAATAACAAACAGTGGGGTGTGCTCACAGCCCTTCCTCATTGCCACAATTCCATGCAGCAGGAATTCCTGGCTGCTGGAAACCCTTCCTCTGCCCCAAGCTTTTCTCTGAGCTCACCATTTCCCTGGCACTCCCATCTCACAGATATTTGTGCTCACACTGCCCTGACCTCCCCCCAGGCTGGTGAACACCCCAGGTGAACACCCCAGATTTCTCCTCCCTTTTAGCATTTACATGGTAAATGGCTGTCCATGGAGCAGGGAGATCCTGAGCTGAATGGGCAGAAGGAAATCCCTTCTTCCTCCAGTTCCCAATTCCCTGGCAGTGTTTTAATCATCCCTGAGCAAGCTCTGCTTGCTGTATTTTATTAAAAGCAAACACAAGTGCACAAGGGCTGCTTGTTTTCCTCCCTGAGCTGTAATAGAAGGGATCTGATCAATAAAACAACTCAGCCAAGCAGAGCCCATGGAAAAGCAGGCACTCATAAAAGGCATCTTTGCAATTAGTTTTTATCAGCTCCATGATTTTCTGCTGACCAGGGAGGCTCCTAAACTCAGAGCAGCAAGGAGATGCTGGCTCTGCACTTCCCTGCTGCCCCTGTGGTACAGAGCAGGCTGGGCTATTCAGGCTGGCTCCCACTGAGAGATTTTGGAAGCTGCAGAGCTGAATCTCCTGTGTCTGTCACAGGGGGTCCATGTGCAGCACAGCCTGGAAGGCAGAGCCAAGGACAGGGAGGGGATGAAGGCAAACAGGAGGAGGAGGGAAAGAGAACTTCATTTTCCCCAGCAGGAGGGAGAGGGAACTTCATTCCCTTCATTTTCCACAGCAGCCTGGGCTCTTGGGGGCTTGCCTCTGCCCCAGCACTTGTTCTGCTGTCAAATTCCCATTTCTGCCCCCTGACTGCCTGGCCAGTGCCTTCTCTCACCTGGCAGCTCAGAGATGACATTTCTTGGAGGGTTCAATCTAACTCTGTCTTCCCCTGTTTTGACTCCACCATTTGAACCCAGCAGAGCAGTGACTGAACACAGCATTCTGGTGGTTCTTAATGTTCTTAGAAGATGCTTTCCCTTCATCCTTAACCCCCCTGCTCATTACTATTTCACAGATTCCTTTAGCCTCCCTTATCAGACACCTACATGTTCTAATTCCTAATTTATATTCATTGCTGCAACTTTCCCTTATTTTTCTGGGGACAGTGTTGACTGGGTTTGGGTTTCTATTTTATTTCCTTTTTCCCTTCTCTGCTGAATGATAAAAATTCTGCTTGGCAGTTTTTCCTGTTAGAGAAAACATGTTTTTGTAACAATCCCATGGAGGGCCCATGAAGAAGAAACACTGCCTTGGCTCATCTAAAATCAGCTGCAGTTCTGTCAGACAAAGCTCTGAGAGGGGCTTTAATGGGGCAGCTTTGGCTTCAGTGATGTTAAAGCCATAAAGAGCCAGACCACCCCAAATATCCTCCTCAAGCTTTTCTGGTCCATGTGGAACCAGCCTGGCCCTCACCTCACCAATCATTTCACTACGAGGGCCCAGCCCAGCACCCTCTGGTTGAGCTGAGGAGCCCCAGAAGAGCCAGGACACCTCAGAACTACTTCTGGGGTGATGAGCAGGGAAGAGCTCATTTGCTGGATCCAGAGGTTCAGCTGCATCCTTCAAGTCCTCTCAGGAAGAGCTCTGAGAAAGGTTTAATTGTGACCTTCCTGATGCTAAAGCACAAAAAGTACACCACAAAATAGGGGATTCATGAGGCAAAATCAACCCTTCTGCATCTGGGGAAGGTGGTGTGAGGTTCCATGGGTGCTCTGAGAGCAGCTGCTGGCAGGGGCAATGTGGAATTTTAGGAATTTTAGGAATTTTGTGCTTTTGAGGACTCCCAAGCACAAAGGTGGAAGCCTCAGGCAGGTGTGGACCCAGCAGGCACAAAGAGAAGAGAGGAGGACGTGGTTTGGGGTTGTTTGGGAGGACCAAGAGCCTGAGAAGGAGCAGTGCCTGTGTTCCTGCTGGGAGCAGAGCTGGCTGTGCCTCACCCCTGACTGCTCAGCATTCCCTGTCCCCGTGGGACCGGGGGGACAGGCCGTGTCTGTGCCACCTCAAAGCAAGCAGGGGACAGCCCAAGCCAGGACTGAGCCTTGCAGATGGCTCAGGGGGTCCTGCTGGGCTGGGACACTGCCCTGGCCCTGCTGCCCTGTGCTGGGGCTTGGGCTGTGCCCCCAGCCTGGGGTGGAGGCAGGGGCTGGGGTAGGGGGGCAGGGGGAGCCTGGCTGCAGCTGGGATGGGATCTCACAGACCTCATTTTCAGAGGTGTTGGGTCTGTGCAAAGCTCACTGATTGCAAACAAACGTGTGGGGGTGAGAGCCTTTGGAGATGCAGGAGATGAGGGCAGGGTGGGGAGGAGATTCACTGAAGGCAGGGCTCTGAGCTGCTGCCTCAGCTCGGGGGACACAGACCCTGAACCAGCACAGGGGAATGATCTCCCTGCTTGGTGCTGGAGCCAAACCAAGGCACAGCCCTGCAAAATCCATCTGGGAATAGCCAAACCCTCCTGGCTGTACCAGGACAGGGCAGAACCACCCAACATCACCCACAGAGAGGGGCAGAGAGGGATTTCCACCCTCCTCTCCCCATGGCAGGGTGGGGACAGGACCCTGTGCCCAGGGGTGGCTCTCCAGAGCAGCTGAGATGCCTCCCCAGCAGCATCTCCTCATGAGCCTCAGGGGCTCTGCACCTCCAGCGATTTTCTCTAATTGTTTCCCTAATCACATCAAATTGCCCAAGCTCCATTTGTGTTCCTGCAGAGTAATTTGCTTTCCCCCAGGCCCTGCTGGCAGTGTCTGTCCCTGCAGCCCCAGGTCTGCAGCCACTCCTCAGGGCTGAGGGGGGTCTGAATCACATTATGGGCTCTAATAAAAATAAGTCTAATGGAATTACACAACGAGACCAGATTAAAGTCAGCTGCTTTGCAAATCCTGGGGTTGGATTGGTGTTAGCTGAGGGAACAAGCACATGGATCATCCCCCTCCCACCCTCTGCCCCAGCTGAGGCAAAGGTAACATCTCCCTGACAAATAATAATATAATAAAGGTAGCCCCACAAAAAATGCACCAGGGAATGCCAGGAAACAGAAGTGCAAGGAGTTACAAGCAAAAGCCATGAAGCACTTTCCCTCCTTTCCCATAACTGCACCACAATGAGGTTCTTCACACTCTGCTTCCTCGAGGGATCCACCAGGTTTACGAAGAAACATTGGCACCATTTAATTGGGTGCACTGGTGTTTTTAGAAAGAGTTTTTTTTGAGAGACTCAAAAAAAAGAAATGGGGCACAGGAATGAAAAGGTCAGAACAGGAGACAGTCTCTAACCTGCCACTCATCAGTGTCTTTCTCTGCAAATGGGCCAGGAAGCCCTAAGTGGATATTAATTAGTAGTGTTCCCTAATTGAAAGAAATGAGAGATTTTCTTTAACCCCCAGAACTTGGCACCCCTGATTTTAGCCACGGGGTTCTTAGGATTTACATCAACATTCACTGCAGTCACAGAATCCCAGAATCATTTGGAAAAGACCTCCAAGGCCATCAAGTCCAAACTGTGCCCCATCCCCACCTTGTCCCCAGCCCAGAGCACTGAGTGCCACCTCCAGGTGACACCTCCAGGGATGGGCACTCCAACCCTCCCAGGGCAGTTCCAAGGCCTGAGCCCCCTTTCCATGCAGAAATTCCTGCTGATCCAACCTGATCCAGCCTGAGTCCTTTGGATGCCCAGGCAGCTGAAGCCAGAGGGGCTCCTCAGTGGAATGACTCAGATTCTTTCCATTTTGCCTCTGTGAACAAACCCACCCAGGGGCACTCCTGCCCTGCCTGCCCACCCCAGCAGGTGTTGGGGGATGGCTCTCTCCTGCTTCTGCCTCAAACAGCAGCTGTGCTTTCAAACACACACACACAGGGAGAGCTCCACACTGTGCAGGGTGGCAGTGGGATGTGCAGGGCAAGGTGCTGCCTCCTCAGACCCTCCTGGCACTCATTCCACCCCCTCCCACTGCTCCTGCAGCAAGCACAGCCAGTCCCTCAGAGGACACTGGGGTGCTCACCCTGTCCTCTTCTTGTCCCCCCACGCTGCTGTCTGCAGGAGCAGAGTGTGAAAAGCAGGACAGAGCTGTCCTCAAAGGAGAGGTGGAAAATTCCCAGCTCCTCTTCAGCCCCACTCCCAACACAGGCTCCTGCATCTCCCATCCCACATCCAGCTGCATCTCCCCTGAATTCACCTGGAAACTCCTTCCACAGGTTCCAGATATTTCCACCCCAAAGGCTCAGCCCCGCTCTGGCAGCTGTCCCTTGCTCTTTGTCCTGCCTCAGACTTCCTGGAGTACCTGGAAAAGGGGAGTACACGTGGAAAACTCGAGGCACGCCAGCTGGCTCCAGGGGATGGAGATGAGGAGGAGGGGGAGAGGCAGAAGCCCTGCTGGCACTTGCAGGAGCACAGTTGGCACAGAGGAGCTGAATGCACAATTTGGAGACTTCCTAGAAGGCCTCGATGAGCCAACAGGCTCAGTCAGAGCACTCTTACTTTTAAATCAGTGTTTACAAAGTCCTGGGCAAACTCAACTATTTCTGTCTGTCCCGGTCAGAGCCTGCTTGAAGAAATAAGACAAACACACCTTGGTGTAGAAGGAGTTATTATTTAAGCAAACTCAGCCTGACTCATGTTTGTTTTTCAACGGCGTTATTGGACAGCACTGACAGAGCCAAGGTCAGGCTGGCAGAGGGAAGAGCAGAGGGAAGAGCAGAGGGAAGATCTCCTCAGAGAGAGGAAGGTGCTGCTGCTCCCTGCCCATCTCAGCAGTGCCCATTCCTGGTGGGAATGCTCCCATCCCTGGCTCCCTGTTTCCCAGGCACACCTGTGGCTCTTCCCCCAAGGAGTGGCACTGCACATCCCTGGATGCCTCCCCTGGAGAATGACCTCAGCCAGGCCACCCATCACCCTCTGCTACACTGGCAAAATCCAAATAATCTCCTAAAAAGCTCCACCCTGCCTTTGCCAAGTGAAACCAGCCAACTGCAGTAACAGGGGACAGAGAAAAATCATCCTCCTTCAAGAACCACTGGGCAATATTCCCATTTCAAGGAAAGTATTTTGGGTTTAAGAAGAAATGAAGTCATAATGACATCACACATTTCAAAGCACGCTCCAGGCTCTGAAGCTGGCAAACCAGGACTTGGCTCCTTCCTCACTGCCCTCAAGCAGCACAAGCTTGCAGCTGGGTAATGTTTTAATTACTCACCCTTCTATCAAGTTTCTGAGGGTGAAGTTTGTTTTGGAGCAAGGGGAGATGCCCCAGGGCTTGAGGAAGTGACAATGTTCTGTCTGTCCCCAGTGGGATCCACAAACTGGCTGCACTCCCTGAATCAAAGCATCTGGGCTTGGGCAGGACTCCTGCGAGCTTCCCTCACTCTGGAGTGATTCTGAGTGAGCTTCAGCAGTAATGAAATGCTTTAACCTCAGTGACACGAGCTTGGAACGAATTCAGAGCTTGGGGAGCCCCAGTGTGAGCGGAGCCTTTGCACTCTGGACCCTGGCACACAACTGGCACAGCACAGAGCTGCCCAGTCCTGGAAAACACCTTCTTCACCACAGAATCACACAATTGTTAGGGCTGGAAAACCCCTCTGAGATCCTCGAGTCCAACCGTTCCCCCAGCACTGCCAAGGCCACCACTGAACCGTCCCCGGAGCCACAACCCGCCCGTCCTCTGAACTCCTCCAGGGACAGCCACTCATCCTCGCTCAAGCAAAGTTTTCACTCGTGCGGAGCCCGCCGAGCCTCCCCTCCCGGTGACTTCCCCGGTGCCAGGGGCTCCTGCTCTGTGCCAGCCTCAGTCCCGGTCCTCCTGCGGCTCAGTGCTGCCGTTCCAGCCGCTCATCCCAGCGGAGCCGGCGGGCGCTGCTCGCTGCCACCTTCACCTGTGCGACCACGCACGGACCGACCTTCCCTCCGCTCCCTCCGAGCGCGCCGGGGCTCTGCCGGGCACCGCACCCGCTGTGGGACACCGAGCACCGCAACCGGGGGGATACCGGGCACCGCACCGGGGGATAACGAGCACCGCACCCGCGGGACATCGGGCACCGCATTCGAGGGGATGCTGAGCACCGCCACCAGGGGACATCGGGCACCGCACCCGGGGGGATACCGGGCGCCGCACTCGAGGGGATGCTGAGCAACCGCACACGGGGGACATCGGGCACCGCACACGGAGGACACCGAGCACTGCACCCGCATCCACACCCGCACCACCGCCGCCGCTGCCGAGGGGGGCCCCCAGGGTGATG
>WBNO01018677.1:295389-327001 GCA_013400575.1 Peucedramus taeniatus
AGCGGGGTGCCCGGCCCCGTCCCCGCCCCGCCCGGGGAAAGCCGGGGCCGCCCCCCCGAGAGACGAGCCCCGAGCTCGCCCCGTGTGCCCCGGGAGCCTGCGAGCGCTGTGGGCAGGGCGGCTCTGCCTTTATCCGCTGAATTCTCGCCGATGCTTCTCCCTCGCTTTCGGAGCGACTTCAGGGATCGGTGGCTTGGTTTGGCTGCTTGTGTGCAGAAGGGGAGTGCAGCAAGCCCATCTCGCTATAACTTGCTCGACTGGAACGGCTTTTTAAAGATCTGAGGGGTTTTGGCAAAGATCTTTCAATGGATTTTTCAAAACAAACAAAAAATTGGCGGTATTTCCAAGCACGCTGCAAAGGCTTTTTCAGTTGCAGCATCAGTCCATTATTGGACTGACATTATTGGCAGCTGAAATCTGGCCCTGACACCCTTAACAAAGCTCAGTCTTGGCAGAGCAGGACACCACAAGCAGCTCATCAGCTGAACTTTTAAAATACCCATTGAAATAAACCCAGCATAAACCCAGGACCCGAGCAGCTCCAGCAGCTCCACCTTCACCTTTCCCTTCTGGAGCTGCAGTTTGGGGTTTGGGGGTTCCAAGCTGCAGTGCCTTTGTACAGTCAAAGGCTGGGATTTCTCAGAGCAGAACTGCACTGAGTCCCTGGATTCACAGGGAGATCCAGAGCACACTCAGGGTCAGAGCAGTAATTTGGTTTGGAGCATTTCCATGCCCTTTAATCACAGCTGGTGTTCCCCTGGAGAAGAGACATCTCCAGTTGTGAGTGGATGCAGGAGAAACCAGAGCACCCACAGAATTTCAATATCGGCTGCTGGCTGACAAAATAAATCAAAAAAGTAAAGGCATATTAAAGACATTATCAACTTGTTTGATAGGATTCTTTTTTTTTTTTTTAAATATCTGGGGGGTTTGGGCAACGATTTTTCAATGGATTTCTCAAATATTTGGTGATGTTTTCAGGCAGTGCAGGCAAACAGCATCCAGGCGTGTGTGCTGCATGTGTTTGTCCATCACTATAGAAACTGAAAGACAGAGAAAGAATAACATTAACAGAAGTAAACCACATCCAATCCATGAAGAAACACCTTGTCACTGTGTGGATTTTCTCAGACTCAAAGGACCAAAACCAAAGTGAATTAAGCTGGTCTGGGTGGAGCTGTTAGAGAGTTTCTCAAACAATTTTGGTTTGCCTGCATTTTCCTCTCCATGGTACTGATGTGAGTTTTCTGGACATTATTAGTATTTACTAATAGTAGACACTAGTGGTAGCTACTCGCTAGTGTAGCCTCTGGCTTTAATGCTGAATTTATATGTAAATTCTTTGTGGAGCAAACAATTGTAGTTCTTCCAGGCAGGATCTGAGTGCTCAGAGCTCCTCACCTGCCTTCCGAGGTGTTCCCAGCCAGGGTCTCCAGCAGCACCTCCTAAAGGGAAAAAATGGCACAAAAGGGAAAAATCAGAGTGTGGAGCCCTGAGCCAAGCCCATCCCGAGTTTGCAGGAGGGGGAGAACTGAGCTTACGTGGGTTTCTGTGCTCTCCTTTCAATGCCTGAGTGGGTTGAGGGCCAGCAGTGCTCTGGGCAGGGTTAAAGCTGCTCTGGGGCAGGGATTTGGTGCCTGGAGAAGGCAGAGCCCAAGCCCTTTCCATCTCTGGCTGTTCTCAACCTGAGCCATGCTGACCCCAGTGCTGTCCCCAGCTGTGCTCATGGTCCATCCCACCTCCTCTCAATGCAGCTTCCTCTCCAGGACTGGCAAAAGTTTATTACACCTGCATGGAATGCCTAAAAAAAATGGAATTAATTTTTTTAAACAGGAAAATTGGAAAGTATTAGAGAGGGAGATAAAGCACTAAAGCACCGGGTTTGGGAGTTTTTTTCTGTTTTTCCTCCCCTCCTCCTTTTCCTCCTGCTCTAACAGTGATGAATCCCAAGATCTGCTTGAGAAGGAGAGTGGCTGAGTGATTCATCGGGACTGAATCACAGTCACTCTGCAGAGGAATTTGCTGCCGTTGCTGCTGCAGGTGCAGCTCCATCCCTGCCCCGGATCCCTCCCTGCTGCCCCTCCAGGAGCAGAGAGGGACAGAAACCCAGCAAAACAGAGAGAGCAGCTCTGCCTGTGCTCCCTCTGAACACGCCGTGCTCTCCTTTGCCCACGTGGGAGGGATTTTATCCAAAAGGGAGCCGGAATACATTGATTTTCTGAGGGTTTTGCCCACTGCTGGATCACGCAGCCTCCCACTCCCTCGGGGAAGAATTTTCCTTCTATTCCATTTGAAATGCAAGCTTTCCCCTCCCTCTCAGAGATTCCCCCACTAATCCTGGGATGCAGCAGCAATTGGTACCCTGAGCTAGGCTGGAAAGTTGGGATGCAGCAGCTGAATTCCTGGGATTTCCCAGCACTTGGATTTTCTGAAGGACATCAGAGGAGAGGCAGCAGAAGAATTCTGCTCTGCAGCTGATTTCCAGCATCAGCTGGGTTGGTGCTTGTCCTTACACAGAATTTTGTCTCTCTGTTGTCACCACCTCCTCACATTATTCACACCCAGGACTCTCTGGATTGCCAGGAATGCACATTCCCAGACTGCTGCTGAAAGTGTTCAGCTGAGCAGAGCTGGGGACCAGCTGAAACTGAAATGGTCAGAAAGAAGAGGGTCACCCTGGTGGTTCCCAAACGGACAGGTTTTTAAATAATCCAACTCTGCCATCTGTGGTAGGAGCCCTCCCTGTCTGCAGAGCACTCTGATCTACTCCCCACAGGTTATTTATAGCTCTACCTGCAGACACAAATCTGAACCCCAGCTTAAGGCAGGTCTGACTTTTGTCTTTAAAGCAGAACATTTGGGTCATTTTTACCAGTGTAACTATCACTGTTCACAACACAGACATTGTTAGCTCAGCTGTCATTGGAGTGGCACAGGATTATTTTGCAGGTGTTGAAAGATTCTCTCAGAGTGACCCTTGGAGAAATTTGTTATCTCAGAACCAAAGGTGGAACCAAAGCAAGGGGCAGCCATGTCAGCATCATCTGGAGAGTCAGAGCTGGAGGCAAATTCCACATTTACCATCCGTGGGCTGGAAACTACTAAACAATCCCTCAGAAATGTGAGGATGAGACTCCTGCTGGGAGAGTTCTCTGAGTGCTGGGCCAGCTCAGTCTCTCTGTAGGCCACACAAGTGTGACAGAACTTTCCATCGTTTTAACTGTTTTTTCCTAAAATCCTATTTCTAATGAACAAATTCCACTTGGTTCTCTGCTCCAGCAAGGAAGTTTTGGAAGAAAAAGAAAAGGGAAGCAGAAATCCATCTCCTGCCATGCCCCCAGGGCTGAGGGGTGGCTGGGTGTTTGTCCTTCTGCCCTGCAGAACTCCTTCCCTCCCCTGCCAAGCACGGGGATGAATTCTGGGCTGTGGAGCCCTCCTGGGCTGCCTCATTTCCATGCAGATGAGGCTGTGTGTAATTCCATGTGAGTGTAATTCCATGTGAATACAGAGAACTGATTCGGCTGTGAATAAGGGAGCTGAGTGAATCATTCATCATGGATTATTGATAGGATTAATTTTACCTCTTTTTCTGCTCTCAGGATGCCCACGAGGCCCCCCCCGAATTTATTTCCCCCCTCTTTTATTGAATATTTCTGGAGACAAAGTAGATTAAAGCCGAGTAATTTTTCTGCTCTTTGCTGGGCTGAGTGAGATGTTTGCTGTCAGGTTAACCCTTGCAGACTCCCCCTGGAAGTGGCATCACAGCCCATGGGTTCACACTGTTTTTTTAACATCAGCTCTTCTCCTGACAGGACATCCCCAGTTCTGTGCTGGCGTTTCTGTGTCCCCTCACTGGGTGTGACAAAGCCCAGCCCTGTCTGAGCGTGGCTCCCTCAGCCCCCAGCCCCACGGGGATGCTTTGGGGGGATTTTCCCCAAACAGGCCCAGGATTGCTCCCTGAAGATGGCTGCAAACCCTGCTGGGGCCCTGCTGCTGTTTCCATGGCAACACGTAGCCAATTCCACTCAGACTGAGCAGAAACCACAACAAACCTGCAGAGACTTCTTCCTGCCCACCCCTGGCCTTTGGGGACCTCAGGCTGCTGCTGTGGTTTTGTCCTCTGAGCTCCCTGGGCTGCTGCAGCTCTGTGAGCTGTGGCTGTGGTGTTTGGGGCTTCTATGAGACACAAAACCAATTTCCCAAATCCTTTACCTGCTTGGTGAGGCAACATCACTTCTGATTATTAATTCCCTTTCAAAAACCTTAAACAAAAGGAAAAAGAAGGAGAATTCTTTATTCAGAGTTGTTCAAAGAGATGAGAAGAGCCTGCAGGGGGTTTGCAAACCCTTCCTGCCAACCCCCAGAGGTAAAACCAACCTGTGCCCAGCTCCTGCCAGGGCTCCACTTCCCAGGAAGGTTTTTTTCCTCACATTCCTTTCATGTCTCCAGGCTGACATCCAGGGATCTGCAGGACAGGAGCTAAGGCAGAGCTGCCCACCGCTGAGCTGTGCTACCCACGGGTTTAGGCCAGGCTTTGATAAGACAGACACAGGGCTTTTCCCCTCTCTGGCTGGGACTCAAAGGCACAGCTGGGATTTGCACAACCAGCCCTGGGTCCAATAAACGCAGAAGACAATTCAGTATTTGCCCCTCCAATTCAGTATTTGCCCCTCCAATTCAGTATTTGCCCTTCCAGGAGTTCCCCACCCAAATTTAACTCACCTCTTGTGCCACGTTTAACCTTCTGCCATTTTCACATCTCCTTTCTGCAGTTTCCACCCTGGCTTGGGCAAAACTCATGGCAACATGCACCAAGCCTTGAAGGCAAAGCCATTCTGCAGGTATTTGAAGCTGAAAGGGCACAGAGGATGGGCTGGGCACAGGGCAGGGAGGGCTCAGCAAGGAGAAATCACCTTTCACCAGCAGCACCTGCTGGGCTCCTCTCTGGGGCCACACACCGTTATTTGCACGAATGCAGCTTCTGGAGTGACAAAAAAAAAGAGGAAAAAATATTAAAAAATGGAAATAATTGGTTGTTTGTGGTCCAGCCACAGCCCAAGGGTGTGGGACAGCCCCAGGGTGGGGACAGCAGTGTGACACAACGGGGCCATCCTGTGGCAGGTGACACTCGGGTCACCAAGAGCCCTCACCTGGGGAATAGTAAAGGCAAAGCTGGGGAAGCAGGCATTAGGAGCAGAGCAGAGAAATTAGAGCTAGCTGCAGCTGCAGAGTCTGAAAGTAGAAAAGTTACAATGGTACAGCAAGCAAGGACGTGAAACAATGGCTTGAGTTTTAGGCTTGGCTGAGATAGACTTTAAGAGTGCAGGAAAATATGCTTAGCAAGATAGGAGAAGGTTTTAAGCTCTAAAATGGAGTATTGTGCATTGTAATAGAAAGCAGACAAGCATTGTGTGCAGCAGGTGTACCTGTGCTTTTAGTGATTGGCTAGAACAATTATCCGTAGCTTTAGCAATGTGCTATTGGCCAGAAAGTTTTAAAAATGCTCTGGAACAAAGAAATCTTTGGCTGCTGCTGACTATGTGTGAGCTTTGCCATCTTCCAATTGTCTCAGCCATGTCATGAGGCTGATGCTGCAATAAAGCTCAAGGAACAAACCCCAGCAGTCCTGGCCTGTTTGTGAAAAACCCCAACACACCCTGCCTTTGGGGTTTCACCATTTGGGATAAAACAGAGCCTCCCCATCCCTGTGCCATCCTGTCCCCACGAGCTGCCCCCAGCATGGTCACATCCACAGAAATATTTGGAAAAGAAGGCCAAGCACTGCCTGGAAACTCAAAGGTCCAATTAAATGTCCTTTTCTTTAAAAAGAATAAATTAATGTAAGGTAGAAAACACAGATTCCTTGGTAAGGATGGTGTGAAATAGAAACAACTTTGAGGTGTCAGCATTCAGCACTTTCATTTCTGCTTTCCTTTGGTGAACTTTGGGAGCTGTTCTGCACTGCCTGCCTTGGAGACTCAGCTGCTGCAGGCTCAGCAGGTATTTTACAAAACATTTCATCTTTATATAGAAACCACAATTGAACCTGCTGAAACACTCCCCAGTCACCAAAGAAAGAAAACAAAAGAGACATTTTCTTCTTGTTGCGCTCTTTTTTCAGCCTTTAACTTCAAAAAGCACCTTTTCTGTAGCTCTTTTTCCATAACTATGTGGGTTATACACTTTTTTTTTTTATTATTTTAAAGCTGTGACAGCCATCTCCATGAACTGTTGTGGTTCCCAAGAGTTCAGGTACCTACCTGAAAACCCTAAAGCTGTGAAACATGAAAGCAAACTGCAGGATTTTTAACAAATGCCAAGGGCAGCAGGTGAGCAGAGCTGCTCCAGTGCAGGTAGAACTGGAGTCCAGTTTAATTCTCGTGCTCTCAGCTCCCCTCTCCTCATTCAGGGGGTTTTAGCTCCTTTCCTGCTTTGCCATTTCTCTCTTCCTTCTCCCTGCCCTCCTCTGAGCCTTTTCTGGCTCTTCTGGGGGCTGAGGATGCCAAAGGCTTTCCTTGCTGCCCAGCTGGGGGCACAAAGCTCTCCCTGCTCCTGCTGTGCCCTTCAGCGTGGCCCTGTGTCCCTCACGGTGGCCCTGTGCCCTTCAGGGTAGCCCTGTGCCCCTCAAGATGGCCCTGTGCCCCTCACGGTGGCCCTGTGCCCCTCACGGTGGTCCTGTGCCACTCACAGTGGCCCTGTGTCCCTCATGGTGGCCCTGTGCTCCTCACGGTGGCCCTGTGCCCCTCACGGTGGCCCTGTGCCCATCACGGTGACCCTGTGCCCCTCAAGATGGCCCTGTGCTCCTCACGGTAGCCCTGTGCTCCTCAGGTTGGCCCTCTGCTCCTCACGGTGGCCCTGTGCCCCTCACGATGGCCCTGTGCCCCTCATGGTAGCCCTGTGCTCCTCACGGTGGCCCTGTGCCCCTCAAGATGGCCCTGTGCCCCTCACAGTGGCCCTGTGTCCCTCATGGTGGCCCTGTGCTCCTCACGGTGGCCCTGTGCCCCTCAAGATGGCCCTGTGCTCCTCACGGTAGCCCTGTGCTCCTCAGGTTGGCCCTCTGCTCCTCACGGTGGCCCTGTGCCCCTCATGGTGGCCCTGTGCTCCTCACAGTGACCCTGTGTCCCTCAGGATGGCCCTGTGCTCCTCAGGGTGACCCTGTGCCCCTCAGGGTAGTCCTGTGCCCCTCACGGTGGCCCTGTGTCCCCCAGGGTGGCCCTGTGCTCCTCACAGTGGTCCTGTGCTCCTCACGGTGGCCCTGTGCCCCTCACGGTGGCCCTGTGCCCCTCAGGGTGACCCTGTGCCCCTCATGGTGGCCCTGTGCCCCTCAGGATGGCCCTGTGCCCCTCCTGCCCGAGCTGGGCCCTCACCTCCCCTGGCAGCCCTGGCCTTGTTCCAGGGGAGCTCCCTGCAGCTGAGCAGCCAATCTCCCCCAGGTTTGCTTCCTTGATTAGTGTTAATCTTGACAACTAATGTCTTTGTTGTTATTATTGCCCACAAGTGCCTCTCAGGGGACAGAGCACTGATGAGCCAGGAGGCTGCTGGGGGGCAGAGCAGAGCCCTGGGCTGGGCCATGTCCGTGTCCCGCTCCCCTTTTCCTCTGGCAGGAGGAATTCCCTCATGGAAAGGGGGCTCAGGCCTTGGAACTGCCCAGGGAGGTTTGGATCCCCGTGCCTGGAGTGCCCAGGGAAGGGCTGGAGGTGGCACTGAGTGCTCTGGGCACAATCCTGGAGGGCTTTTCCAGCCTCGGGGATGAGTCTCCAAGTGGCCACAGGGAGCAGAGCTCAGGCTGGGAAGGAGGAGGGAGCATCAGCAAGCAGGGGTGGCTGTCAGGTGCTGGGCAGTGACAGGGGACAGCAGGATTTGTCACTGAGGGGAACAGGGGAGCCTTGATCTGCCTCCTCTCCCTGATGGGCTTGCTGATTGAAGGGCAGAAAAGTGGCACAAAGTGGCACAAATTGGCTCCAGGCAGGATGAAAGGGGGCAAAGGGCAGGGCCAGTTCAGTGGCAGAGCAGCAATTACAGGAAGATTTCCCAGTCCCTGGGCTGCCTCCTGTTCTCTGGGAGATCACAGAGACCTCAGGCACTGCTGCCTGTGAGGATCCTGGGCACTGCAAGAATTCCACCCAGAGCAATTTTCCTCCTCACATTACCTCATCCTGTCCTTCCTCTTTTCCTGTCCCTCTGAAGGAGCTGACAGCTCCTCCAGGCCACTCTCTGCTGCCTCCTGTCACCAGGGCATCCCCAGGGATGCATTCACTGTCCCTAACCTTGGCTTTCATCCCAGAAAATCCAGTGCCATCACCTGCAGCTCCCTGCTTGCTCCCTGCAGCTCATTTCTGTCTGCTGGGGAAGTGCCCATGGCTGGGTAAGCACATGCTGGCAGCACATGGATTGCTTTAGAGCACTTAGAGAGCTGCAGAAAACAACTTCCTGCCATTCCAGGGGCTGTTTTTCCAGGAACAGGCACTGGGAGAGAGGGGAACAGCCCTGGGTGCAGCAATCAGTGTCTCCAACACTCTCCAGAGGGGAAGCAATCAGCACCAGCCACAACCTTTACTCCTCAAACTTCCCCAGAGGGAGCATTTCAAAGCATCAAAGGGATTTAAACCTGTCCAGCTGCTGCTGAGCCATAATTAACAGTTGCACAGTGAGCTCTGACTGCGGCTGACAAAGCCTCAGCAGCAAATCCTCTCTCTATCCCACTGCTGGATATTTATAGAGCCCAGCCAGGCAGGGGGCAGAGGCAGCACAAGTGAGCTGCTTACCAGGGGGGATAACATTTGCTTTCAAATTTCATTTGCCTGGCCTTTCCTCAGCCCCTGGGGAAGCTCCAGGAGGGACCCTGGGATGCTCTGGGACAGAGTGGCAGGTCCTGGGGCCAGCCCCCAGCTGGGACATTGGGGACTGGGGCTGGTGTCTCCTTCCACCCCCAGGAGCTGCCCCTTGCTGCCCTCACCTGCCTCCTGCAGGACACCAAGTGATGGAAGCCAGGCTGACCTGGCACAGCTCTGGTTACAAACTGACCTCAGGCCGTGTCATCTGTCCCTCCCCTGTCACATTGACAGCCTGGCCTCTCACAGTGATCTAAAACCAGCAATTCTGAGTGTGGGGACAGCAGTGCTGGGTGCCAGGGCTGGAAGGGGGTGCTGGAGCTGGTGGGGTGGGAGAGCTGGGCAAGCAGGCAGGGCAAGGGCTGCCAGCAAGGTCCCAGGGGCTGGAGAGGACAGGGGGGAGGTTATCAGCCCTGAGAGCTGCTGGGTGTCTCTGTGGCACTGTCCCAGCTGCCCACATGAAGATCTGAAGATCCGTGTCCATTGCAGGATCTCTGCTCTGGATTGCCCCAGGCTGAGCCAAGGCATTACCAGCACTGGGTTTATTTCCTGCTGGGCATTTATGACCCCACTGAGACCATAAATACCTCTGAAGCCTAACTAAAACAGCTTAATTTTCTCCATAAACAGTCCTGTAAAGGAGATGATGGCAGTGCTGTTCAGAAGGGGAAGGGTGGTCAGGTAACAGGAGGGTTTTACTGCCTTGCTGTTTTTACTCCCTCCCTGAAGTGCCCCATTCCTCTTTGGCTGATGTCACTCCCTGGGGAGTTTCCTCATGCTGGGATGGCCTGAGAGGATCCCTGCAAAGAGCTCCTGGGAGCTGCATCCCACCCACACCTGGAGCACAAATATCCATCCCTCCCTGCAAGGAGATCTTTGGTCAGTTCAGCCCCCCTGGCACAGCCTTGCCCCAAGGACCGCAGGCAGCTGGGCACACCACTTAAAAGAATTCTGAAATCCATTTAAAATCAAATTTTAAGCACAAAAAGGCATTTTCCTGAGCACAGCCACAGGATTCCTTTTCCACACACTTTATTTACAGCAGTCTCCTGTCCCTGGGCTTCCAAGCCACAATTCCCTGCAGCAGGATTTCTTTTGGGGGTGGGAATGGGATGATGCTCACAGTCCTGGTCATGGCAGGGGTGGAATGGGATGAGTTTTAGGGTTCCTGTCATTACAGAGGATGGAATTGGATGAGTATTGGGGTTCCTGTCATAGCAGGGGTGGAATGGGATGAGTTTTGGGGTCCCTGCCCTGGCAGGGGATGGGATGGGATGAGTGGATGAGTTTTTGGGGTCCCTTCCCGAATTCCCGGCCCCGCTCGCGGCTCACTCGCGCCCCCCAGCGGCCACGCGGGGCAGGCGCAACTCCACCCCCCCCCACCTCGGGGCGCATCCCGAGCTCAGCCCTCCCCAAACCCTTCCCACCCTCTGCCCCATCCCGAGCTCAGCCCTCCCCAAACCCTTCCCACCCTCTGCCCCTCTGGCAGAGCATCCCAGCCCCTCCTGCTCGCTCTGTCGGCGCAAACACCGAACCTCCTCCCCGTCAGAAACCTCTTCTCGCACGCAGGACTACAAAGACACCTGGAAGTTCTGTTCCTCGGGGTCTGGGAGAGCAGCCTGTTTGTCCTTGCTCTCCCCGCGGTGCCAGAGCTCAGCAAACTGCACGGCATCGTGGATGCTGTGGAAGGCCAGCTGGCCCCCAGTGCTGCCTGCCTGGCCAGCCCAGCCTCCCTCCCGGAGCCGCTGGCGGATGGAGGGGTTGCAGTTGGCCAGGAGCACCTGGACACCGACCTCCTTGTAGTCGTGGTGTGTCTCCTTGAGCACAGAGAGACCCACGGTGTCGATGAACTGCATGGCCCCACAGTCCAGGATCAGGGTGTGCATATCTGTGGAGGGGGGACAGGTATCTGCTGGAGGCTTCTCAGCCCTTCTCCTGGCCTGTTCCAGG
Source organism: Peucedramus taeniatus (assembly GCA_013400575.1). Lineage (NCBI taxonomy): Eukaryota > Metazoa > Chordata > Aves > Passeriformes > Fringillidae > Peucedramus > Peucedramus taeniatus. The sequence goes on from WBNO01018677.1 coordinate 306,171, forward strand.
CAGCCAAACCCGGTGGCCCAACAGCCCCTGCTGCTGCCTGGCTCTGGGTTTGCCGGGGCCCCCAGGCGGGGGTGGCTGGCAGCCAGCAGGACAGGGTTGACCCCGGTTTTCTGGTACAGCACAGCCTTGAAGTAATCCTTGTTGGCGTAGTAGAGGGAGCACTCGAAGCGGAAGATTTTGACGTGTGCGATGCTGCTGAGCTGTTTGTAGGCGGCCTGGTCCTCGTAGATCTCCCTGTCGCTGACCTTGCCCAGGAGCGTGGCCCGCGGCCTCTGCGTGCGGAAGATGATGCAGAGCAGAGCGAAGCAAACGCCCACCAGGAGCCCGATCTCCGTGGTGACCAGCGTGGAGCACAGCATGGTTGTCCACCACACCACCGTGTCCAGCTTGCTGAGCTGCCACATCCTGGGGGTGTCACGGAACTTCCTGAGGCCACCCCGCAGGTTGACGATGGTGACCACCCCCAGGATGGAGGTCTGCAGTGAGTAGAAGAGCGGGGAGATCCACAGCAGCACCAGTAGCAGCACCAGGGAGGTGACCAGCCCAGACACCTGGGTCTGGCTCCCCGTGGACTCCTTCAGCAGAGTCTTGGTGAGGGCAGCAGAGCTGGCGAAGCAGTAGAAGAAGGATGGGATGAGGTTGCACATGCCGATGGCGATCATCTCCTGGTTGGCGCTGACGGCGTAGCCGTGCTTCTTGCCGAAGATTTCTGCCAGGGACACGGTCATGGCAAAGCCGATGACGGCGATGGGCAGAGCATCCAGTGCCAGGCTGGGAAACAGGCTGATGTCTGGGACAGTGGGCTTCCTGAAGCCCGTGGGGATGTCCCCACACACAGCGGCCTTGTAGCGCCGCTCGAAGCCAAAGTAGTGGGAGATGACGGTGGCTACGATGACCACCAGCAGCTCGATGGGGAACGGGGCCTTCATCCTCTCCTTGTAGCGCTCATTGAGCTCCTTGACGGGCACTATGATGGCCAAAGCCACCAGGCTGGTGAGCAGGTCGCAGAGGTTGGTGTTGTGGATGTGCCTGAAAAGGTCCACCCAGGTGAGGATGAAGGAGCCCACCCCCTCGTGACGGGGGATTTTCAGGCCCAGCAGATATTTCATCTGGGAGGTGATGATGGTGAGGCTGGAGCCAGTCACGAAGCCACCCAGGAGGGGCTCTGACAGGTAGACAGCCACGAAGCCCATCTGTAAAACTCCCAGCAGGATCTGAAAAGCAAAGCAGCCACAGCTTTAGCATGGGTGAAAAGGGCTGGAAGGGGTGGCTGGCAATTTATGTCACTTTGCTGCCACTTTAGCAGCTCTGGCTACTCTGTCTGTTGATTCCATGGGAGGAATTTGTCTTCAGGAGTTAATCTGGTGTATGGAAAACTGGAGACACCTACCTCTAACACTTCTCTGTGGCTGGGGATGCCACACAAAAAATCCTACGAGGTCCCTGTTGCTGCCTCCTCACCAGCAGCCCCATCAGAGCAGCTCTGGGTATCACTCCCCTGGGATGCTCTGAGTTTTAGCTGTCCCAGAGGAAAAGCCTGGAATTGCTCAGTGACATCTCAGCCTTAGCAGTGGGGACAATACTGAGGGAGTGGCAGTGTCCTTGCCAGCCCCAAACAAGCTCTGAGCTGCCCAGCTGAAGGACTGAGGTGGTGGGAAGGTGGCTCACAGATCCTTTTCTTCTCTTCTCTTGCTGTGTGTGATCCTGAGGATGTTTCAGACACATCCAAGGACCTGGCTGTCCCATGGAGGAAAACAACCCCATTCAGCTGTGTTTGCACTTTAAAAATCACTGCATTCACAAATACTCGAGGGTATCAGGGTCTAGAAACGTTTCTCGGGACTCTTAAGTCTGAACCAACACTTAGAGATCCCAAACTCAGAGAAATTCCTAGGAGGAAACAGCACCAGAGTGAACATCTGTACCTGGTAAAGGCCCACCAGAAAGCTCAAGGAAAGGGCCACGGTGATGGCGTAGCAGCTCCTGTCACAGGGCTCTGTCCCGTTCCTGGGGGAGCTGGAGTTGTGCCCGAGGGCAGCGCTGCTGTCCCCGTAGCCTGCCAGCTGCAGGTGGCGTGTCACCGACTGCCCCACCATGAGGCACAGCACCCCGAAGGAGCCCACGCTGGCGTGGCGCGACGTGGCCGTGGCCGCGTAGATGATGTTGCAGAAGAAGTTGGTGTAGATGCCGTAGATGGGGTCCTGGTTGGCCAGCAGGGAGTAGGAGATGGACTGAGGGATGGCCACCACGCCCACCAGGAGCCCCGAAACCACGTCCCCGAGGAGCTGGGTGCGGGGGCTGTAGCGGGGCAGCCACACCAGCACCGGGAGCAGCCGGCGCAGGGACCTGGCCAGGCTGCGGGGGCTGCACCTGCACGCAGCTCTGGCTCTCTCCAGGAGGAGCTCCCTGCTGCTGGAGGCTGTGGGCTCGTGTTCCTCCAGGCTGATGAAAGTGGCAGCAGCCTCGTGTGGCCGGAGGGAGCCCAGGGTGGCTTTGCTGGGTGCTGGCTCCTGGCTGGACGTGTCCTCCATGGGCACAGGGGAGCTAAGGCAGGAGAGCAGGCAGGCATGAGGGGCTGCAGGCACGAGCACAGGGGGCTTTGCTTAGCTCCAGGGCTCGTGGCATGGGCAGATAGATAAACAAACATACAAACAAATAAATGAATAAAGGGGAATGACAACTCAAACAAAAGCGTTTTCCCAAGGTTGATTTGCTTGTTGTCACTTATGGACCTGATTAACCACAACCCCCAAATCAGGGGCACAGCTACAGAGCACCCCCCTCCCCATGCTCCTTCCCCATCCCTCTTGTTTTGAAACAGGAACTTCACTGAATTTCAGTGAAATTTCACTGAAACTAAAACTACTTCTGCCAAGACACTGCTACTTAGGCAAAACCTCCCTTTGGAAATGTTAAGCTATTCCAAGGGATACTTAGGAATCAAGATGTGGGTAAGGGAGATAATTTGCAAATTAATGTTTCCTTCAACATTACTTAATTTTAAATTACATTAGTGGCTTGCATCAAGCAGGGACTCCCATCTGCAGAATGAAACCACTCTGCTCTTTCAGGCTGGTTAAGTTACAGACACCTTCCAGAGCTACTCCAAGTTTTTTCAGTCAAAATGCAGCAGCACCAAAACACCTTTTTGTGACAACTGAACAACAAACAGAGAGAAAAACACCCCTGAGGGGAGACCCAGAGTGGCTGTGGTTTGGAGCTGAACTGGGATGAGGAGAAATCCCATTCCCCTGCCCTGCACACATCGCCAAGTCTTACCTCTGGCTGCAAACTGGGTGTTTCCTCAGCACTTGGAGCTTCTCCCCTGGGGACAGAGCTGTCTCCACCTGGCAGCACCCCTGGGCAGAGGAAAACCTGGCCCAGGTGCCACCTCCCTTGGGCTGTGAGCTCCTGAGCCAAGCCATGTCTCTTTTATCTCGGTCCAGGCGCTGGAAACGGTGCAGCCGCCAAGCAGAGCTGTGTTTGGAAAACAAACACCATTCCCAGAGAGTATTTTGGCTGACAACCTGTTCTGGACATGAAGAATGATTGAGGGGGCTTAGAGAAGTGCTCCTGCCAGATAAGAGGATCGCTTGGATCTGGAGAAGTGTTTGCTAAACAAGGGGAACGATGGAAAGAAACCTCCCTGCCCTGCCCCTCTGTGAACTGAGCGAGCTCAGGTCTTGCTGGGCTCCTCTGCTCAGGTTTTCATCTATTCTGGACAAGCTTTTGTGCCAAAAAACAAGAAGCAAAGCTCATTCCAGAATGACTTTCCTTTCCTGGTAGTTTTTCCTCCACAGAGGCTCTGTAAAGCAGAGAGCAAAGCTGTGGTGGCACAGGTTATTTCAGGGACACAGCAGAACTTTGGATGTGTCCAGTCTGCACAAATCCCATTTTGCAGAACCTTTTAGCACACATAACAAGGGGCTTTGCAGTGCAGAAACACAACTGGGAAAAGAGCAGGGTTGTATTGTTTGGTAGGTAAAGGTGAGCAATTGCACCAGCAGCCAGGAAAAAAGGATTGTTCATCACCCTGAGTGGAAAGAGCAGCCTCATAAATACCAGCTGGAACTGCTCTGCCCTTGTGAGCTGTGCCAACAACCTCCACCAGACCTCTCAGCACACACTCCCCCTGTTCTGCCTCCTTCTTTTCCATTATCTTTTCCACTGACCCAGTCCAGATTTTGCTGGATGTGCCATGCCCAGTGCAGCTGGGTGGATTCCTGCCAGACAGGCACCTTGGAGAGGGGGCTGGGAGCTGGGCTGGGGATGGAGAGGTGGAATTTCCACAGGGTTCGGATGCAGATGCTGGGGAGACACCCTGAGGGAAGAGAAGGGGAAAAGCAGCATCCTGAGCTACATTTATCTCATCAGGGGAAGTCTGGATCTCAGTAATTAGGAGTAAATAAATAAGGAACATCCGTGTTCTCTGGCAGCAGGAGAAAATGAGAGCACATGGTAGGGAGGCAGCTGCTCAATCTTTTTATCTATTTACACAAATTCTTTTTTTTTTTTCTCTGTCATTCCTCCACAGCTCATGTATTCTCAGGTGCAACGTTGAGAGTTGCCCTTTCCCTTCCCCTGCTCTCAGTAACAGACTGTCTTTGCTTTCAGAAACTTTGTAATTGTTCCTACCTACAGCTCATTTTGTGTCTTGGCCTGGATGATGTGGTCCCTACTCACTCCTTTTCTTTTTCCATCTTCTTCTGCAGCAAATGACCCAAATTTCTGTTTTCTCCATGAATCCTTCATCTTGAAATTCACTGAAGAAGTGATGAGTCAGCCATCGAAGGGCTGGCCAGGCTGGACTTTTAAGTCTGATTGTTCCCTGGGATGAAACACAGCTGAGCACAATCCATCTTTGGGCTTGATCTTATTTAGGAAAATCCAGCTCTGCATCTCTGCCCTGTCCACCACAAAAATGGGGTGAAGCACTTTTTCCTGCCAAACCTGTGGCAGGATTTAGGTTACCTTCAGCCTCCAGCCTGCTGCTGCTTTTCCTTCCAAATTCCATCTTCATTTCTATATTCTGGAGCTCTTTTATTTGTTGAGATTTCCTTTATGCCCTGATAAATCTTGGGAAACCCTGAGAGAGCCCTGCTCTTCCCCCTCTCCAAGGCTTCTGCCTCCAAGCCTTCCCTGCCATCCTCCCCTAGAACTATCTTCTCCCCTTTCTTGTGTTCAAATTCCCAGTTGCTTTTGTACACTCCAATAATCAATACCTACTCAAATATATTCCATACTTTACTTTAAAATATTTCATACTTTTTGCAGTTCTCGAGCTCCTTATCCCCACTGGTTCTCTGTGCTGGAAATTTCAGCTGTGGGCACTGAGGAGAGGCCCCTCCATCTCCTGCACCCCAGCAGAGGGGCTGTGAGAACACCCTTGGTGACACTGGGGACATCTCTGGAATTCCTTTTTCTGCATGAGGGGTGAGGCGAGGGCAGAAAACACAAACGTTTCACATTCACTGTGGGAAAAGCATCACAAAAAAAAAAAGAGAAACCCACCAGGGAACTCCAGGTGACCTTGAGGCACCCAAGGCTGTGCTGCCTTCCCCATGCAAGGTCAGCACAGCTGACACAGTTTGTTTCCAAAAGCATCTTCAGGGTTTGCTCTTTATTGCCACTATAAACTCCCTCCACGCTCAGCTCCATCCTGGGCAAGGCTGGGCTGCACAGATGGATTTGGACAATGCAGGTGGAGGCAGGACCCTGCCTGCACTCACACAGCCCCCTCTACTTTCCAGAGCATGAAATCCAGAGGTTTTATTCCTGGCATGGTGTGTGAGCAATTAAACATCCATCCATGCCACAGCCACTGCAGCCAGGTGAGGAACAGCAGTGCCAGCAAGCTCCGGGCACAAGGAAATGCAGGAGTGGCTTTTGCTGTTTTCTAGCCCAAAGTTAGCAAAACCCATGGAATTCCCTGGCTCTGTGATTGTTATCCAGGCATTCTGCAGCAAATTGAAGTGTGCTGCTGTGTCAATGCATCCCTTCTGTTTTACAGGACAAGTTGGCACCTCCAGTTTTCCTCAGAACAGATTTAACTGCACTGCACAAAGGATCTGAATTTGCTTTAAGGTTTGTAAATACATTTGTGATTTTATTGGCTTCTGGAAGCCTCTCAGGTCATGGCTCAGGATATGGCTGCACCCACTGCTCCCCCTGACTTAGATCACAATTTTTATTTAAAAAAATAAAGGAAGTGAACCAGGTAAAGGTGCCAGGTTAAGAAAGATGCTTTTCCTTACCTTCAGGTGGGGGTCTGACAGTATTTTTGGATGGCTGCTGGTTCAGCTTCACTTGAAATGTATTTACTGCAAAACATCATCTTTTTAAAGGGGAAAACAAGGAAAAGGAGACAAGCCCAGAAGTGGTGCCACTGCTGAGATGGCAAAACACAACAGAAACACCCGAGGACAAAAAAGCTGAACAGAACCTCTGCAGTTGTTTCTTGGAAAGGGATTATTTACATTTCTGCAAGAGATAACACATCCCAGGAAACATCCCCCTGTTCCCTGCAGGGCAGTTTAATGTTCAGGGGCCCCAGCAGGGCAAAGATAACACAAACACTGAGAGGCCAAAAGTGTCCCTGCCCCTGGGACTGCACATGGGGGGCTGAGGAACCAGGAGAACTACAAATAAACAACAAAAAAGCATTTTCACTCCTGGAAGATGGAAAAAAAGAGCCAAGCACATCAGCTATAGAGGTTTTGGGAAGCACTCTGTCTTTATACAACAAGGAGGAAGAAAATTCCTGACCAGCTTTTGGTGCCCCTTGTTGCTGTCCCTGTGTTTTTCCCTGCATGACACATTCCCAGTGCTTACCAGAGAAATCCTTTTACAGATTATCCAGCTAATCACTGAAAAGGCTGTAATGGCTCTGCAAACAGATTAAACTGATTCCACATGAATACAGTGGAGTAAAAACGTGGAGACATGTTTCTGTTTCATCCTGAACTGGCACCCAGCCCAGGCTGGCATCCTTAGGGGGTGAGGACCTGGCACAGGGTGCCCAGAGAAGCTGCCCCATCCCTGGAAGTGTCCAAGGCCAGGTTGGACAGGGCTTGGAGCACCCTGGGATAGTGGAAGGTGTTTGGAATGAGATCTTCCAACCCAGTGATGAATTTTCTCCTAACACCTAATCTAATCTAATCCAATCCAATCTAATCTGCTGCCATGTGCAAAGATTGGACCTTCCATCATTTCAAACAGCAGAAGCTTTTCCCACCACTCAAAGCCTGGGATGCTGTCACAGGGTGTGATGCAGTCAGCAGCTCTGGGCCAAGGGCTGATGAAGCTTCTTCAGGAGGAAGTGCTGCAGAAGCTCTAACAAAGGTCTCAGAGGTTTGTGTGGGAGGGCTCTGAAGGGGCTGAGCCCTGGAACACCTTTCCCAAGCAGCCCCCAGAGCAGGGATGGGGCTGGGGGGTCCCCCCGTGCTGCTGTTGAGTAAGAAAGCAGTACAGACTCTCAGAGGGCTGGTTTGCACAGCAGCAGCTTTAATATGAAAATCCTCTCTCTTTTACAGACTGTCCTGATACATTCAGACTAGATTGGTCAATTAATCAATGCATTTCATCTGATTGGTAATTAACAAAACTACTTTTCTCACAATCTTTGAGAAGAACAAGAAAACAGAGACTAAGAAAAACACCACCTGCAGGTTGTCTATAATAACAAGTTATCATCATTTCTCTACAACTTCCTAAAAAGTCTCACAAATCTGCTGTGAGAAAACTTATCTGGTTTCCTCACTCTCTGACCAGGCTGTCACATCCACACCACTGAGCACAGGAGAGTGGTGGCAAGGATGAGTTAATCCCAGCTAAGGCAGAGCCTAAAGCAGCCCAGCTGAAGGTGCTGCTGGCTGAGCCTGCTCACCTCAGCTGGGAACCACACTGGTTTTGCTGGAGGCAGTGGTTGTTCTCTGCTTTTCAGGAGGGATCCCACAACCCAGTGCTCCTTCTACTCTGCTGGCACCAACACAGAAACTGCAGCCTGTGCTCAGAGGTCCCCTGAGGTAAAAGGCATCCTCAGGTAAAAGCTGAGCCTTGCTGGGCCAGGAAAGTCTTTTCCATAAGTCAAGGACAACTTTGCAGACATAAACTCACAGGAACTGCCCAGAACTGCCCCCACAGCTGCTCACAGGTTTTTCTGGCTTGTCCTGGCCATGACCTGAGCAAGCCACAGAACCTGGGACAGAATCACAGAGTCAAAGGGAAGGGACCCACAAGGACCATCAAAGGTCCTGCACAGCCCCAAAATCCCACCCTGGGCACCCCTGGGAGGGTTTTCCAAACTCTCCTGGAGCTCTGGCAGCCTGGGGGCTGTGCCCATTCCCTGGGGAGCCTGGGCAGTGCCAGCACCCTCTGGGGAAGAACCTTTCCCAAAATCCATCCTAAACCTCCCTGACACAGCTTCATCCCATTCCCTGGGGGGCCTGGGCAGTGCCAGCACCCTCTGGGGGAAGAACCTTTCCCAAAATCCATCCTAAACCTCCCTGACACAGCTCGATTTATCTCGAGGAACCCTGAAATACACGGCAGGAATCCTGCAAGGCTGAGTGTGCAATGGCAGGTGCTGTAACTGCATAACACTACAAACGTGGCCATTTCCACACTCCAGGAAGGCAGCCCTGGCCCACAGGAGGGTGCTGCTCCCTGGCACATGGCACATCATTGTCCCCACGTGCTGATTTTGGTTATTAATGCCACCACAAACCCCGTCCTGGCTGCACAGAGCAGCGGGGCAGAGCAAGGTGAAAGTACCATCAGTCAGTGACAACCCCATAAATGACATCTTTTAATTGTGCTGAAGAAATCCCAGTGATTTTTCCAGATTTGGCAGAAAATTCTCACGCTAACAAATCTCCAGTGACAAAAAGGCACTTTTTGAACAATTAAAAATAAAATGGATACAGCTCAGACAGGACAGGGCAAGGAGAGAGAGCCACCACCAGGCAGGGGATGGGCACAGAACTGGTGGCAGGAGTGGGACAAAATCAGATTTTCCCTACAAACTTGTGTTTGGTGAGCCCAGACTGAGGGAGGGGCTGGTGGCAGCAGCTCTGTCCCCACCCTGGGCACAGAGTGGCACAGCTCCCCCAGCACCCCGTGCTCCACCACCCACCTGGGCCTTCTCCACCTTCTTTTTACTTCACACACAAGTCACAGCAAAAAATTAAGGGATCTTTTCCACACACTCCAGGATTTCCCCACATTTTACTCCAGTAACACATAAATTATTCTGTAAACAGGTCAGATCTGCTGACCAAGGGGATTTAGTCCAGGCCTGAGGTCCTGTTTGGTTAAACTGGTTCTCCAACCAACTCCAGGCACAATTTGCCATTTTGTTTGTTCTGCAGAAGATTATTCACAACTATCTAAAAGTATTCTGAATTTTCAATTATTAAAAAATCATACCCCAGAAGATACCAAGGACATACTAGAGATGGTCAGGAACACAAAACTAAAGACTCAAAGCATCATGTGCTTGTCATAAAAAATGAGATTTTACCTCTCCTTAACCATGTTTCAATTGCATTTCAAATACACAGAAAATTTACTTCTTTAAGTAAAAAGTCAGATATAAAAAATTGGACTCAAATTCAACAAAATGTTTCCTTCCTACATGTGGAGTCTTTAGATCACCTGGGAGCTGGACTAAGTGCTGTCAGAGCTGGGACTCAAATATTTAAGCAGCTATTTTACCTCAATGGCAATTTGGTTTTCCATCCAGTGCTGAAATATTTGATGCATTTGCACATCAAAGAATACCTTTATACCTCAGCTTATAGAATCTTTGGAAAATAAAATCCAGATACTAATTATGCTATGAATTAATCTAAATATTAAATATTTGCCATTTTACCTAACCAGAGGCCTGGCTTTTAGCACTGCAATGATCTTGAAGGAAAAAGCAAGGCTCAGAATGATTTCCACTTCAGAGAGAATCTGACTGAAATTATAAAGATCAGGCTGATTTTCACACGAGGAGTTGATCCTGCAAAGGCTCATTAGGATGATGACCCGGTGTAATTAATTCTTGGGATTTAACGAGGTCGTTCCCAGTGCAAAGCCTGCACTGAAGCCAGGATTCCTCAAAGTGCAAAAACCCTTCTGGTGTGGAGAAATACAGAAATACTGGAGTGACACCAGTGCTGGAGCCCCACAGCAGCATCCTGCAGCCAGCAGAACAATCTCAGAGGCACAAACACAGAGCCCCAGCATGGCACAGAAATGTTTGCACCTCAGCCACGTACATTAAAAAAATACATTTAAAATGTCAATTACCTCAAGCGTTTAATCACTTTTCCAAAGAGGTGGAAAAAACCCAAGCCATGAGAGAAGATAATGCCCTGAAGCAGATTTTTCCTGTAAGGAAAATTAACCCACAAATGTCAGAGGTTTATGTCCAAAAAGGAGACAGAGGAGTCCCTTTTACTTTATTCCAATCAAGGGAGAGGCCATGGGCCATTCCCCTGGGGTCTCTCTGGAATTTCTGGAGGACACAGCCTCCTTTTTATCCCAATTTCCCAGCCACATTTCCCTCTCTCTTTCCCCATTTCTGAGGTACTTGAGAGGTTCAGACTTCCCAGAACACCTGATCCCAAAGATTCCCCTCTAATGTACAACCCTCCCTTTTAATTTTTAATTTTTACAGAATTTAGGGGTTTTCTTTCCCATTGTTTCTTTCATCTTTCAATGTCTAATTTCAATTATCAACCAACCTAGAGTTTATTTGTAAAAGCAAATATCTTTTTCCATTCATCAGTCAGTGGAATCCTTCCCATTGTTTCTTTTATCTCCCAGTGCTGGTTTTATCTACCAGCAGACCCCCAGCTTGTTTGTAAAGACAAATCCACTTTTCCTCTCAACTCCATGTGATCAGAAGGCTATTTTATTATTCTATAATACTATAACATGTTAGAGAAAACTATACTAAACTCTACTAAAGAATATAGAAAGAATGCTAAAAAGACAATAATGAAAACTCGTGACTCTTTCCAGAGTCCCAGCAGTTTTTGCCCTCATTGGCCAGTGAGTCAAAACAGCTCACACCAAAATCCAACCAAGACACATCACTCCAAATAAACACTATCCAAACACATTCTACATAAACACAACACAAAAAAGCAAATAAAATAAGGATTGTTTTCCTTTCTCTGAGGCCTCTCACTGCCTTTCAGTTTCCCAGGGAAAAAATCCTGGACAAAAAAATCCTATTCAGAAATGTGGATATCACAAACCTGCACCCTCCTGGTGCTTCCCTCTGTGTTTTGCTGCACGACACAGAAAATTGCTGCAAGCACCAGGAGCTGTGGGTGATGTGCTCATGGGCCCTGCCATGAACAATGGGAAAGAAAACCCCTAAATTCTGTAAAAATTAAAAATTAAAAGGGAGGGTTGTACGTCAGAGGGGAATCTTTGGGATCAGGCGTTCTGGGAAGTCTGAACCTCTCAAGTACCTCAGAAATGGGGAAAGAGAGAGGGGAATGTGGCTGGGAAATTGGGATAAAAAGGAGGCTGTGTCCTCCAAAAATTGGAGAGACCCCAGGGGAATGGCCCATGGCCTCTCCCTTGATTGGAATAAAGTAAAAGGGACTCCTCTGTCTCCTTTTTGGACATAAACCTCTGATGTTTGTGGATTAATTTTCCTTACAGAGTCAGAGCATCATTCTTCCAGCCACGGAGGGCACTGATGGTGCAGCAGAGCTTGGTCCTGCAGTGCTGGGGAGCAGGTGGAGCTGCCTTACAGGAGATCAGCATCACTGAACCACTAAACCATTACATGTCAGTATCAAACCCAAAATGAGCTCCCCCTGCCCACTGCAGTGCCTGTCCCTGCTTTGTGGAGTGGACTGAAAATGGGATTTGTGTCAAAACAGGCAAGTGGGACATTTCGAGGAAAAAACAGAGCCTGGCATTGAGCAGGAGAGTGCTAAAGAGATTTCAGTACAGCTGAGACTGAGAGCTCATTTCCAAAACGCTCTGTTGTTGTCGTTAATGAACGTGCTAATGATCTCTTAATTCTTCATTTAGAGTGATAATTGCTGATTGGGACATTTGGGAATAGAGCTGAAGTGATTTATACCAGCTTCCAGTCTGGCCTGGGGTGCTGAAGGCTGCACCTGGAACATCCCTGCTCCAGACTGATGGATAACCCAAACCCCATCGTTCTGAGGGGCCCTCTTCCCAAATTTACAAATTCAGGGGGCGGGGGAAGGCAGAGGAAGCAATGAGTGTGGCAGATTCCCTCTTAAAAAACCTGGAGAAGCCCACCACTGCTCATTTAAAACAGCAGAAGGCAGGAGAGCCCTTTCCAGGACAGGACAGGAGTATCACAAAGGCATAAATGGAGATATCCAGCTGCTGCATCCATCACACAGCAGCAAAATAGATAAATATATGGAATTCCTTTACAAAACAAATGCTTTAGAGGAAAAGTTTCCAAGCTGTGATCCCCAGTTCCTAAAGATAAATTGGATTGCTTTAAAGGGTCCATAAAGAAATGCAAGCAAAATGTGCTGCTTGCCAGTAGGCTCAGATCAGACTCATGCACTGCTAAAAAACAATCCAGGCCTAAGAGGAACAGGGCTGAAACCCACTGTTCTAAGAAATTCCAGCCATAATAAGCTTTAATCTCCAGTTAATTCCCAAGAACTCCCAATTGCACTGAACTCTGGCAAATGGCATTTTTTTCAGCTCCCTTTTAGCCAGGGCAGCATGCATTAATAGATACTTATTAATTTTAAATAAGGACATTTAAAATAATTCTTTTGGTTGCCTGGCTTTTGCTGTTGCATTTTAACAGTTTCTTGTGTTTTGCTGGAAATGGAATTTGGAGGCTGCACAAACAGCACTGAGGCCAAATGCAACATGCTCCAGGTAATCTTCAGCACATCTTTTAGATATAATCTAATTTAATTACCTGAAAAATCATTGTATGGCTGTTTTATTGTGCTTTTATGTAAATAAATAAAGCCACAAATACACATCCCACTAGTTGTGGGAAGTGGGTCCTTTCTGGAGTTAACACTGCTATTCTTCCCTTCCTGACACAGGCAGGAGTGAATTTGCAAAGCCATCTTTTAATAAAGGTTTGGAATTTGGTTACACAAACGTGTGCATGGTGAAGAAAATCTCCACCTGGGCAGCATGGAAAGAACATGGGAGAGAGGGGAAGAGGAAAGAATCACCCAGAGCAGTTTTTCTTTGACTTTTGTCCCACTCCTGGCTGCCCTGAAGTGTCCTGGCTCCTTCCTGCTCTCCCTGTGTGCTGCCCATGCCTCAGGGCAAAGGGGTGAAAACAAGCAGCTGCAGGAAGGCAGGAACATTTGCAATAACAAATAAAACATTTGCAACCACCACGTGCTGTCCTTTTTCATCAGCACTTTCAGTGCTTCCATAGCCTGCTCTGCCCTCTGGCAAAACTGGAGTTAAAATTCAGCACTTCAAAGCTGCATCGAGGTTTTTGTTCAGAGTTCCAGAGATTCCTTCTGATCAAGTGAACAAAATGAGCTGCAAAAGGACTCCCCCAGGCCATGGCACTGCCATCCCTGTGGGGACAAACCTGCTCCCCCCAGGGGCTCTGCACACAAAACAGGTTTGGTTAAAAACTGAAATACTGCCTAAAAATGTAACCCTGCTCACTGCTCTCACCCAGCTCAGCCCAATCCTCCCTGGCAGTGCCAATTCAGTGATCACAGCTCCCCAAACTGCACAAAGCATCCTCAGTCCAGAATAGAAATATTCATGCAGGAGGTTCCTGCAGCAGCAAAGGAAGAATTCAGCAGAATTTGAGATTCATCTCCTTCATGAAGAAGCCTCAGGGCTGAGGCAGAACAACATTTGTGGGGTTTGAACACTGCAGACTTTCCCCAGTGACACACAGAGGCTTCTTTCCTCAGCAGTGCCAGCTGTAGGATGTGCAGTGGGTGGATTTCAGTGAGGATATCCTTTCCAAGCTGTGCTGCAGCCACCCCTCACCTCCCCCAGCTCTTCTACGCTGCTCTGTGTCCTAAAAAATGCAAAAAGTTCAGTTAACACAAAAAGGACTCATCCTCCTGCTGCCTCATCCTTCTTTGAGGCTCCCAGAGTGAAGTGATCCATGACATTCAGCTTTCACAGAAAGAAGGGAATAGTTATTGGTCCTAGCTCAGAAAAAAACAAAAAAACCCAAGAAAACAGTTTAAACTCAAAATCTCTTTGTATTTAGTAAACATTTCACAATTCATACTGGATTTTACACATTTTTTGACTTCTGACTCATTATTATTGAATTATTAAGGATAAGAATATTGTCTGTTCACAGCATCTGTCCCTTTTAAAAGCTGTGAAGCACCTGAAATTCAGATTGTAAACTGCTCTGGGAGGAAAGCACCCTGTTCCAGGGATGTGTGCTGTGTAGAGCTGGTATTCAGGGAAAGCTGCTAATCTCTCAATTCTGTCTTCACAATTGTATTCTACTGCTGTGAGGAAAGCAGTAAAAAATCCTATCCTTGTATTTTAGCATGAAGAACAGGCACTCTTCACTTCCACCGAATTTAAAATCAAAGTAAAAAGCTCTATTTATATTGACCTGGTAAAAAAAAAAAAAAGTTCAGGAAAGAATTTTGCTGGCTCTTTTTCCAATGGTCTGTGCACTCCCATTGCATAAAGTCCAGGATAGAGCAAAGGGTTTATAGCCAATAAATCCTGAATTTATGCACATTCTGTGTGACATGGACACCTTTGGGCAGAAGTTGGATAATCTGTTTGTCCCTTTTCACTTTGGTGCCTGTGATTCTCTCTAGCTGGCATAAAAAACTGCCTAGAAGGGACTTCTTTGGTTAAAATTAAAGAACTAGATATTTACCATATCTAATGCTCACAATTATAAAGAGCTCCTAAATATTAGGAAAATAATTGACTGACCATAAGAATGAATCAGACTTCTAAAGAGTCATCTGTGGAAAAAAAAAAAAATCATTAAAATCAAGGTGGAGAGGCAGCATTTCCATGGGCACAGGCAGGTAAAGGCCTGTGGAGAAATGAGATAACCATGTCCTTGTGGCCTGGCTGAATTAGGAGGCAGTGCCAAAACCTCTGGAGGTGAGAGGTGCTTGGTTAGAAGATATTCATTAAGATATTTTCCTGCATGTTTAAATTTGATTTCTCTATCTGAGATTCAGGGATTTATTCAAGCACTGCCCAGTAAAGAGCAGAGCAAACAGTCCCTGGCAGCCATTCCCTGGCAAACACAAGGGTGTGGTGATGGAAAGCAATGCCAGAATGAGGGATGAGAAATGAACGAGCTGCCTCATTCTTCAGCTGGACAGGATGTCCAGACTACTCCAAGATCCCACTCCACAAGGACAGGGTTGCAAAAAAGACTTGATCACAACTTCAGAGTGGAACTGAGACACAGAAAGCTCCAGAGAGGAGATGTGAGATGAACAACCCCATGCAAACTTAAGATCTGCAGATTGGCCACAATCAAGTTAAGAGCTGCCTTCATTCAGCACCTCCCATGGAATCACTACCCCAGGCAGGTAAATCCAGCGAGATTGCCCAGTACCAGTGCTGGCTCCACCCTGCCCTGCTATCTGAGCACACACACACTGATTGCACAGACACACTGACACGTTTGCCCAGCCTTTGTTCCAATCTCTCTCTTTCCAAGCTAGTTCTTCGAATCGCCGTGCCCCTGCGTGCCCAGGGCAAAGTCCACGGCCTGGTGCACGCTGTGGAAGAGCAGGTGGTCCTCCCCCTCCTTGAAGAACTCCCCTCGGAGCAGGGAGCTCCTGACAGAAGGGTTGCACTGGGCCAGCAGCACGTGGACGCCGATGTCCCCGTAGTCCTTGCAGACCTCCTTGAGCGTGCGGATCCCGGCCGTGTCCAGGAACTGCACGGCACAGCAGTCGATCACTATGGTGTGAAACCCCACAGCTTCCAACCCAAAATCCACGGGGATGCTGCTCTGCTTGTCCCCAGACCCCGCCTCCTTCTCCTTGAGCATTCTTTTCTCTGCTTTCTTCTTGGCTGCCTTCACCCACACGGGGTTGACCTCGGTTTGCTTGTAGAGGGTGGATTTGAAGCACTCCTTGTTGATGTAGTAGATGGGGGCCTCAAAGCGGAACACCACAACCCCAGGCTTGGTCTGCAGGTTCTTGTAGGCAGAGAGGGACTCGTAGGTCTCCGACTCGGCCACCCAGCCCAGCAGCGGCGCCTCCGGCCGCTGCGTGCGGAAGATGACGCAGAGCATGGAGAAGCAGACCCCCACCAGGAGCCCGATCTCGGTGCTGATCAGCGCCGTGGCCGCCATGGTGACCCCCCAGATCACCGTGTCCACCCTGCTCAGGTGCCACATTTTGGGCAGGTCCCTGAACTTGCGCAGGGCTCCGCGGAGGTTGACGATGGTTATGACGGCGAGGACGCATTTCTGCAGGGAGTAGAACAAAGGTGCGATCACAAGGAGGACCAGGAGGATCACCAAACTGGTCACCATGCCGGACATCTGGGTCCTACAGCCCGTGGACTCCTTGACCAGGGTCTTGGCCAGAGCTGCGCTGGTCGTGAAGCAGTGGAAGAAGGAGGGAATGATGTTGCAGAAGCCAATGGCGTACATCTCCTGGTTGGCCCTCACGGAGTAGCCGTGCTTCTTGGCAAACATCTCCGAGAGGGACACGGTGATGGCAAAGCCAATGATGGCAATGGGGATGGCATCCAACGCCACGCTGGGAATCAGGGTCCACACCGGAGGGCGCGGCGGCAGAAACCCCGTGGGGATGTGCCCAGAAATGCTGGAGCCATAAGTCTCTCTCAGCTTCCCAAAGTGAGATGCCAGGGTGGCTGCCACAACCACGAAGAGTTCCACCGGAACTGGAGCCTTGAGCTTGGATTTGAAGCGCTCGTTAAGCTCTTTGGCTGGGATGAGCACCAGGAAGCACAGGAAGCTGGTGATGAGGTCACAGATGTTGGTCCTGTGGATGTTCCTGAAGATGTTTATCCAGGTGGTGATGAGGGAGCCGACGCCCCCGCTCCGAGGAATGTCCAGGCCCAGCAGGTATTTGACTTGTGAGGTCAGGACAGTGATGGAGGCCCCTGTGACAAACCCACTCAGCAGAGAATCCGAGAGGTACACGGAGACAAAGCCCACTTGGAAGAAACCCATGGCCACCTGGAAGGAATCAACCACACACAACAGGTCAGGACAGAAATCCTGCAGATTTTGTCAGCTGGGATAAAAACACCCAACATTGTGCACGGCCCTGGAGGATGAGGCATGGTCTGAGCAGGGAGAAAAGTCTCCAGTATTCAAACCAGGCTTTTTGGGGGCCTTCATCCCCTGAACAAATGTTTGTTGTTTGCTCTGCTAATTATCCTGGTGGGGAAAAAAGAAAACCTAAGAAAAAAAAACAAACCCTACATTTGAAATATTGTCTGCTCTTGTAATTTCTCTTTCAGTTCCTCTAAACTCTGTGAACTTTGCAAGGATCTAAAACTTTCCTGGTGGCCTTTGTCTGCCTAGCACTGCAGTTCAGAGCCTGCAATAAAACCACAGCTTGTGGGGTGACAACTGTCCTTTGCACTGCAGAAAGTTTGGTGCCTCTGACTCAGAAAGTATATGAGCTGCAAACTCCTCTGCTGCAGATCATAAAAACAGAGATAACTGGGAACTCCATGGGAATCTCAAAGAATTACTGAAGATAAGGCAGGTTTGGAACCTGGACTGGCTGAAATCAGCTCACAGCTCTCAAAGGCTGCCTTATAGCTTTGATAATTAATTCAAGGTTATTCTAAGTGTAAAACATTAATAATAATTAGCTTACCTAGTTAGTATTAACTGGTGTGAGAAGATTTGCTTTTTATTATTTGATTGTAAAGTTTCTGATACAAAGAATATGTGATTTTGGTTGAAAAAAAAAAAATTTGAGGGTGTTGGCCTATAGAGAATATGCCTAATAATCAGAGGGACTGAAGATAAACTGATCTGATTTCTTCAGATAAAGAAACTTAATTGTATTTGTACTTGCAAAGAATATTAAATGCAATCCACAAACTGCACCCATCCCACAGGGATGACAGATGAAACTCAAAATCCAGTGTAGCCTGGGAGGTCCAGAATATTTCTGAAATAACTCAGCATGAACTTGCAGAACAAAAAGTTCCAGGTTGTACCCAAAACCTGTGTTTTAAAGTATCACAAACATGTTTTGTTCCTCTCCTATACATTCTGATTGGCTGTCACCCTGGACAGATGAGAACAAATGAATGTGAACTCACAAACTCAAATACCACAGCTCTGCAGTACTGCTAAAAATAATCCCATTCTGGTTAATGTGTAAGACTCTAAAAACAAGGATACCTGCTTTAATTTAGGCCAGCAGTGAGCTCTAGAAAATAAGTAGAGATATGTAAATATAAAATATATTGTATCCTCTCAGTAGAATCCTTTCCATGCAGTAGCATTGTTTTGGCTTCAACTGGGCAAACAGCAAATTTTTAAGAGCACATTTACAAATAAAAGGAAACTGGAGAAACTTTTACTGTGCAAAATTTTCTTCATTAAAAGCAAATTATTAAAGACTGGAATTAGGAGCTGATGCACCATATTTTGGCCTGATGAAATGGGGTCTAATGCAGAAAAAAAAACAAAAAACAAAAAACAGAGCTTCAGGCCACAGCAAGGAAGGTGGTGAGCAGCCCCTGAGAGCTGGAGGTGGGTCCTTACAGTCCCTAAAAGAGAAACAATGGGGGCAGGAAAAGCCATTAAAAATGGGGAGCACTCCCCTAAAGAGAAGCAAAGAGAAGCAATGAAGGCAGGAAAAGCTGTTAAAAACTGGGGAGAGCAGCCAGAGGAGTTTCCTGCAGCACAGTGAGCTCCAGACTGAGGATACCTGCAAGCCCAGCAGGATGGGAACAGCCCCCTACAGAATTACAGAATTAAAATTAATTAAATTAATTACAGAATTAATTTTGTAATTACAAAATTACAGCTATCTGCACACCACACCTCTCTGTCTGTTGGATATAGGTAAAACTTTTTATAATAAAGTCCTTGTAAAATCAGGCCTTATTACTATCTTAACTGAATTAACAGTTAGTCTGTTGAGTTTCTATGAGAAACAAATTCTAAGAATGAAAAGCAATTTGCATAACAATTATTGTGAAAAAAACGAGTTGTACTTACAAAAACAAGAATTCTATCTCATTAGAATATTAATATAGAATATTAGAAGAAAATTAGAATTAGAAGAATATTAGAAGAAAATATGTAAACTATCTAAAACTAGAAAAGTTTGACAGACATGTACAATAACCCTTACCAACCAATGAACTGAGTTTCACTAGGCTACTAACCAATTACATTCAAACACAGTACCTTCTAATACCATATAAAAATGAAGCATCCACAATAAAAAAATTAATATTCTGCACAAAAAAAACCAGATGTCTCATTTCTATCTCTAACATGAGGCCAACAACAGCTCCAGCTGTTGTGTCCCACCTACCTATCACTGTGCCCATTACTATGTTTTCCATTTCTGTACAATATTTTGATCAGCTGCAATTTCCTTGTAAAACCAGTTTTGCAGAAGCGTGGAAATGCTTTTTCTTGCAGCGTGTCATGGGCTGTAAAAAAGCCACTCCTTCACAGCATTTGGCAGGTGAAACCACCGCATGAAAGAAGCCCAAAAACCAACCCAGAGGAGATGCAGAGCAGCCTGTACCTGGTACACCCCAGAGATGAAGGTGACGGTGGCAGCCACGGCCATGGCGTAGCAGCTCCTGCCACAGAGCGGCTCCGTCCCGTTCCCGGTGCCATTCCCGAGCCCCCCCGGGCCTGGCAGGGCACTGGGCACAGCTGGCTCCAGCTCGTAGCCAGCTCTCTCCACCTCCCTGTCCACCACCTGGCCCAGCATCAGGCAAACCACCCCGAAGATGCTGACGGAGATGTGGCGGGAGGTGCCGAAGATGCAGTAAATGATGCAGGAAAAAAAGGAGGTGTAAAGGCCATAAATGGGCTCCAGCCCTGCCAAGAGGGAGTAGGCAATGGACTGTGGGACCAGCAGGACCCCCACGATCACACCAGACATGACATCCCCCAGGAGATACTCCCTGAGTTTGTATTTAGGAAGCCACTGTAAGATGGGGAAAAACCCCAGAATACAATCTTTAATTTTGGCTGGGGTGCAGCTGCAAGTTTCCTTTGCTCGCTTAACCAGCAGAGCCTTCATGTTCCTCTTCTTCTCTTGGGGTTCCAGGAACATTGTGTGATGGAAAGTGCACTTGGCATCATCTCCTTCTGGCCCTTCCATCACTGCATGGATATTGTTGGTCTCTGTCATCGCTGCCATCACCACGACTCACTGAAAACACAAAGAAAGACCATTAAACCACAAATGAATGTACAATGTGAGACTTGAACACTGCATTTATGGAAAGCAAGGGCTGAAACTCAGTTCAGCAGAGAGAAAGCAATTTCCAAGCAAACTGGGAACCTCTCAGCTTGCTTGGGAATTGAGAAAATGAGATTTTCTCAAGGGAGCCTCCCCACTGTATCCCTGTGAGGCAAGGAATGACCTTTCCCAGAGGGAAGCTGATATCCTGTGGAATATACCTGCTGCTGGCAGGGTTGGGAAATGGACAGGAATGCAGCAGCACTGCCTTTCTGGGAGGCTTCTTTGAGAAAATCTCTGCCTGCAGCCTGTTCCACCTTGCAAAGCCAGACAGAGGGGTTATTGTAGTGCCACAGCCACTCCAGCTCAGCTGCTGAAAATTAACTCAAGTGGGACATTTCCAGCAAAGCATAGCTTAGTCTACATCTCTTGTGGGTTGTGGTG
>WBNO01018677.1:327047-394794 GCA_013400575.1 Peucedramus taeniatus
TTGTTTGGTTTTGTTTTTTTTTTAATGCAGTGATTTCACCTGCCAAATACTGTAAAGGTCTGTTACCTAAGAAGTGGCTTTTTTACAGCCAATGACACGCTGCAAGAAAAAGCACTTCACACTTTTGCAAAACTGGTTTTACAAGAAAATTGCACCTTGATCAAAATATTGTACAGAAGTGGAAAACATAGTAATGGGCAGAGTGATAGGTAGGTGGGACACAACAGCTGGAACTGGTGCTCTAGACAAAGCTGCCCACAGACAGCAGAACAGGGTAATTATATCAATAATTTAATACTGGGAACATATTGCCTGACTAGGAAAGACCAAACTCCTGATGAGACAAACCCTAATGAAACTTGAGCATACCAAGTGACTGCCAGCACTTACACAGCTCTCCCACCTGCAGAAAACATCCAGAATTCTCCAGAAAACTCCTTAAGCCCCAATACCCGGTACCACCAGTACAGTGAGGCCATTTCAGCCAGAAACTCCCTGGTCTGGGCTGAGACCCAGCAGAACCCTGAGAGGTTCCACTGCCAGGCTTCCCTTTCTGGCACTGCAGTCCCAGAGTGCCAATGACAACATGGATTTGATGTGCTGCTCATGTCCTCTCCGTGCAGAGCAAACATCAGCCAGACTACTGTCCATGGAATGTTCACTGCTGAATTAATTGCCCAATTAATTGTCCAATTGTCCTGAATTAATTGTACCAATTAATAAATTGCTACTGGAACTGGCAGTGCTAAGGATGCCACTTGAGTCTGCCTCAGAATGTGTTCAGTTAATCACCATTTCTCAAGTAGCTACAGCATCACAGAACTGTGGAGTCATTCAGGTTGGAAAACCCCTCTGAGATCACCCAGTCCAACCATTCCCAGCAGTGCCAAGGCCTCCACTAACCCTTGTCCCCAAGTGCCACATCTACAAGTCTTAAATCCCTGCAGGGATGGGGACTCCAGCACATCCCTGGGCAGCTGTGCCAGGGCTGGACAGCCCTACTGGTACAGAAATATTTCCTCATTAAAACTGCCTGCTACCATCCCTGCAGTGTGAGTTTCCCAAGGATATGGGAGGCAGAAGTGAGAGGAGTGACTTTGTGTGGTGCCTACTGCCTTAGAACAGCCTGAGCAGAAGGAACCCACAAGAGCAGAACCAACTACAGAACTTAATATTTACAATGTCTTCTTCAGAGACTTCTAGAACCAATTAGAAAGTAATTCCACCCAACTAATCCAACCCTGGTGTCCTTGTCCCTGGAGCTGCAGACATATCTAAAGCAAACACACGGCAGATGCTGATAGAAAACACCAGGGAGGAGTTTCTGTTTCATCTCCAGCTCCATGCTGGGACTCCCAAAGGAGTTTCCATTCACCACAGACCCAGACAGGGAACATCTCTTTGGTGGGTGAGCTCCTGCACCCTCCCAAAAAACCAAACCCTGCCACTCTGCTGGCTGTGCCTGAACTGCTACTGAAAGGAGGGTTTCAAACACAGAGCCCAAACCATGGCACCAGCAGGGATGGATTTTCTGTGTGACAGGGGCTGTATATATCCCAGGATCACTCAGTCTGGAAAAGCCCTCCCAACCCAAGCTGTGCTCAATGCCCACCTTGTCCCCAGCCCAGAGCACCGAGTGCCACATGAAGAGTCAGGATCTTTAAATGAAGAACCTGCACTGCAAGAAGGGACTTGCTCAAGAAGATACAGTGATCACACCTGGAGGAGACCCCCACCCCTACCCTGCAGGTATCCAATCTCACCCACCTGTACAGAACTGCAAATTGTGCTCAGGGATGATTTACAGCCCTCACAACTCCCCTAAGTACACACTGAGAATCAAGGGAGTACTACAAAAGCCTGTGTCAGCTCCACTTTGCAAAAGCACTTTTTGGAGCGGTATTTGCTCAAGAAGTTTTATTTGTTTTACCAGCACAGAGTTACAAATCAAAAGGCTTCTCACCCACCCAAAGCTCAGCAAATCAATGCTGTAAAAGCTGAGGGGAAAAAAATCAACCCAGGCTACTTTTTATGTGTAGCAATGAGTTTGTTTTCTGAGATTTTAGTAAAGATTTCAGTAGTGAAAATTCTTTTGATTCCTTCTGTCCCTCCTCCAGGACTTGCAGGCAGCTCACCCAAACCTGGGAATTTTCTTAAATGTGCCAAGACAAACCCCAGACAGCTCAGTTTGGTGCTGCTGTAAAACATCTGCATGGGGAGGGGGTGACTGGGTTTCAGTTGTGTCCTGACAGTAGGGAAATGTTCTAAGTAAAAACCTTTTTGGCTCCAGAACTCTGAGCACATACTGGCTCTTTGTGCTGACTTGCATGACAGCTTTCTCTCCGTGGCATGAAAAGGATCTTTCAGCACACAGTCCCTGCCCCTTGCCATGTCAGGACAGTAGGAAATGACACAATTTCCAACACTCACTTCACCCTTTTCTGCCTCAAAGTGCTGCCCTGTATTAATTTTGTAACCGTTAGCCCAGGCTTGTCTAATAAAACTGGATTTTGTTCTTAAACATTAAAAAAAAACAACCCTGAGGAAACACCTTTGGTTCATGGTTTGGACACTGAAGGACATTCTGTACATTTAACTTGAAAAAGGAGCTGCTGTGGTTTTTATTCTGAAAGCTGCTATTTACACACAACCTAGAATTCACTTTTATCACTCCTTTTGGCCTTTCAGGGGGTGTCTCGTTGTGACAAACTTCGCTTAAGATAAAAAAAACTGCAAGACAGAACAGAGGAAATTTCCAGTATCTGTTACCAACTGACTGCCATAAAATGAAGATACAGGGAGGTCCTGCAGTCTCTAAAAGTCATCAGACCTCCAGACTATTTCTGGAGCCCATCTGGGCCCTTCTTTCTGATCCCATGATGTGGCAGCATCTGCCTGGCTTCTGTTTTTGGGGGAACACTACCTGCAGCCCAGGGCTGGCTTGGACTTCATTCGTCTGTGGCACACCAGAGTCACCTTGAGAGTAAGAGAAAAATGGATTGTGAAGCTCACTCACCTGCTGAAATAACTACTCCAAGGTGAAACTATAGATGTGAGCATTTCAGAGTAGAAACTAAATCAAATGTATTCTTTCTACAACACACATTTCAGTTTTCCTCATTTTTCTACATTTAAATTCTCACTGTATGTGATCACCCCTCACCCTCATGTACCCCTTGCTAGACAGGAGAATTTACATGCACTGAAAACTAATGCATAAATCCATAACCTGAATAGACATGAACAATTTCTGGAGGATTGTAAAGGAGAAGCAGATGAATCAGAAATCCAAGTTCCACACGAACAGAAATAGAGCTGGGCCCTTAGAAAATGTCCCCATTGACCCCCCCCTTAAGAATATAACAGGAAAGCATATCACATTATTTTGACAACTAAATCTTTGACCTTTCTCTTGTTGGACAACAACCTTTTTCAAATAATGTCTTTACTGTTGTGGAGCAACAAGGAAATTCAATATTACCACGATAACACCCAGATAAGCACAGGAACAACACTGCCTGCACCTTAGAATTTGACAGAATCCTTCATATCCTCCAGCAAAACATTCAAGCCACAAACATTTACTTCCACAAAGGACTGAAAATACCATGAATAATGAAAACCACGTTTAAGGAACACATGTGGAAACAGAGCTGCCTCACTTTTGGCACAGGAACCAGCAGCCATCCACTCATGTGGGAAAACCTGCAAAGTCGGACAATAAAACCTTGCTTTTGTGAAATATGGGATCTGCTCCTATTCCAAATGTGGGATCTCCTCACTTTTCCCGAGCAGCAGAAGCCTCCTGCATTTTTGGGGAAGGTGCCATGGAATCGGCTCCCTGCTGGCAGCCAGATACTCCAGGGAAGTTGTGTCACCTCCCAGGGGCAGCTGAGCGTGTTGGCTGCCCTGCCCTGGCTGAAGGAGATCCCTGCTCCAGCAGCTTCCATCCCACCCGGATTTCTCAGAGTTTGCCAAGGCTTTCAGCAAGTTATTGCTGTGTTAGGGCCCTTCTCCCACCCTTTCTGTTAGCAGGGGAAGGTGGAACACTGAGCAGCTGCGCTGGGCACTGAGGATGGGCTGAGGAAGAGCTGCCCAAAGGGATTTGCTCAGGCAGCAGCTGCCAGCTCAGCCCAGGGCATCCCACACTGCCCAGCACGGCCCGGGCTGCATCCACAGGGCTGGGAGAGACCGCCCGATCCCAATGGAAACGCACCGGGACTGCGCTGGATAATGCCATTGCGTTGGCTGTCGTGTTTTAATTTTAAAAATTAATAAAATTATTAAAAGCCTGCAAGAAGAACCCGGCAGGCTGTGTACCCCCTGAAAGTGCGGGGTTTGCTGAGTGCTCTGGAAGCCGAGCTAACATTGCGGGTCCTGGCAGAGCGGAAGGGAAGTGAGAGCAACGATTCAGCTTTTAACGCCACATTCACTTTCAGCCTCGGGGTCCCACTGCCTTCCTACCCAGCTTTCTCGTGGCTTCCATGTGCATTTTCCTCTCCTCCTGCTCGTTCCGGGGCTGCGAGCAGAAGGTGAGGAGGGTCCGAGCCGCTGTCCCCCTGCCCGCCCCCTTCCCTCGGTACTCACCGCCCGCGGCTCGCCGGGGACCTGGGGCGGCGGCCGGACAGACAGAGTTACAGACGGACAGACAGACAGACACGGAGGGACAGACACAGGGACCGCCCGCCCGCGGCGGGTCCCGGCAGCACCGCCCCGCTCCGGGCAGGGAGGGCCGGGCAGAGCCGCGCCCCTTCCACCCCTCGGCCCGGGGCACTTCCGAAGGGATTCCGCGTGTGTGGAGTTACGGGAAAAGCTGCTCCTGGTCCTTTTCTTTGCACTCAAACCCTTTTAAATCGAAAGTATAGGGTTGATAATGTGAAGTGATAATGTGAGGTGCGGTGAGATTAAACTTTGTGCAGGTGGGGAACCGTGGCGCTCTCTGGCCCCTTTTTGCTCTGGGGTACCGCTGGGATTCATTAAGACCTGGGAAGGATGAAGGATTCTTGGCAATGCAGGTATTTAAAAACCCAGGTTTCTGTTAAATGCTCTGCTCTTGTCTCTGGGCTGGAGGTTCAAGGTCGGAGGGGCCATGCCCAGCCCTGTCTGCCTTCCCTTCCCTTCGCACAGAAAAGCAGACGTTTCACCTAAAGTCAAACATTGCCCAATATTTGCATTCCAGGTGGAACCTTGAATGCAAACTGTCAAAAAGCCCATCAATACACAGTTGGAGCAAATGAAGCCAACTTCAAGCCTGCAGAATTCATGCTCTTGTCTTTCAGTGTTAAGCAAATGCTATAAATCTTACTGCAGAAATCCTGAATATTTCCATAGAAAACATTTCCCTTCTCCATGAGGGTTCATTAGATGTCATGGTAACCAGAACAGGCAATTGCAATGGAAATAGAAGAGCTCCCTTCCTCTCCCCTGACTGTCCATTGTCAAAAACAGCGACTGACTTCCCAATCCCTTTGGGGACTTCCACAGGAGTTTTAATTGAGTTTGAAGTATATGGTGACTTCAAGACAACCAGAGCAAATCCCTGGGAAGAGTGACATCTATGTCAAAAGCATTCAAAGCCTATTGTGCAGAAACTCTGCAGAATCCTAATAAGAAATCACAAGCCCAAGCAATGGGTGGGGTGTTCCAGCATTTTCATTCTTGTTCTAGAAGCACAGGCTGAGGAAAACTTGGATCATCCAATATATCATGTCTTCAAGGAAGAAACAGGGAAATAATATCTTCTTGGAACATGATATTAAAAAAAAAATAATCCCAAGCATTATTATTTTTCTGGACCTAAAAAAAATGAGGCTTTTTATCTTCTTACTTTTAGACTGATTTTCTAAAAAATGGGTGGAAAAAGCCCAAGCAATTATTTAAGGTAATTAAATAATTTCACTTCCAACTGCTTTCCTCTTCTCAAGATATATTAAGCTTTATGGTTAATGTATTTCTGTGCTGAGGAAACCTTTGGCCTTGGAGAAATGCACCTCTGGGCTCCTCATGCTCCAGAATCTCCTGCCAAGGAGCTGGGGTTTGCTGAGACACAAATGCCAGCGTGTGCCATCTGCCCATCCCACTCAGCCTGCCTGGCAAACCTGCTGCTGCTCCAGATCACCACGTCACCTTTGGAATATCAAATCTCAGACTGCAAAGTAATCCTGGAAATTGCTTTGATCCACGGAGCAGGTACTCCTGGGCAGCCCTGGGAGCCCTCCCTCCTTGCCCTCTGCCCAGCAGCTCCTGTCCAGCCCCGCAGTGCCCTGGTGCCACCTGGCACACTGCTCTGCCTGTGATGGTGTTATCAGCCCTTTCTCCATAAACCCCACAGGCAGTGGCTCTTCCTGGCTCTTCCCAGCTTTTCCCAGACTCCCAGCTCAGCGTTATCACTCAGCAGATAAAGGCAGCCTGTGATTTCCCCTGGCTCTCAGCTGCTTTGTGCCACCTGGCTCCCAGCCTTGAGTAAGGAGCCTCCTGCCTTCAGTCCTGTCCTCCTGGCACTTCCCAGCCCAGTGCCCTGGTCTTGCTGGTACAGCTCTATGGGAGGATGGCTGAAAGTGGTTAAAAATGAGTTATTTACTTTCCTTGCCCTTCCCTCCCTCTACAGCTCGCAGTGCACTGAGATTCAGGCCTGAAATTGCACATTCTTGCATTAAATTTGGAGATGGACAAGATGGAACTGCCTGGTTCCCATCTGTGAGTTCTGTCAGAGCTGGGACAAACCTTCCTCCCCACCCTGACCTGCTGGGCTTGGAAGGCCCTAATTAATGTCACACACACAGAGGTCTACATGTGGCAGGTCTGACTTACTTAGAAAACCCATCACACTAATTAATAGGAAGAGGCCCATCCTAATGCTTGAAATGCATTTAATTTAATTCAGTCACATCATTCAGTGCTTGGCAAAACCAAAAAAGAAGAGCTAAAATGAGCTGCTTTTAAAGGCTTCCATCAAGGATGAGACAAATGCCAAGTAAAAATTGAGTGGTTGGAGGCGAGAGGGCGTAATACAAAAGGAAAGATGCAATGAATCAGTTCATAGGTAATCAAAATACTTAAGCCATAAAGATATAAAAAATAAGTAAGTTCTGTCCTTATTTCAGGCCTATGCATGTCACAATTATACTGCAATCAAGAAAAAGTGTTCTGCACAAACATCTGTGCAGAATTGCTGCACTTTCAGTGTCCTGGTCCAATGTTGTCACCTAGAGTCAAGAAGTAATTAGGTGATAAAATTTTCAGTGTGTTGATGTGTGTTAGAAGGCTTAGTCAAATAATTGCTGGATTCTGTGTGTTTTCTTACCCTATTTTCATCCAGTCTTTCAGCTCTTTGCTTCCTCAAGGCTAAAGCATGCAACATTAAAACAAGTCACAAATACCAAGGAATCTCTTTGCCAACAAGCGAATGTATGGGGGAATTAAACTGCACCATCAACTTAGCATGTAACTCAGAAATTCCACCTTCCTAGATTCTCCTTTTCATCCAAAAGCTTTGTGAGCCTGCAGCAGGATTAAAATCCCAGGTTTGAGTGAGGGTTGCTGTCTGCAGAGGTTTGCAGCACTGCAGGAACTCTGTCAGCAGCAGCAGCAGCACTGACCTGCACTGGCTGCTCCCAGCTCCTTCAGCTGGCAGCCAGAGAGAAGCCCAGGTCAGGAAAGTGCTGAAGGACAGGCTCAATTCTTTTGCCTCATCTGAGTGGCCCAGAGCAGCTGCCCTTTGTGCCTTGCTGGCTTTGAGCAGGAAGGAATATTTGCAAAGTCACCTTGAGCAATCGCTGAGCTCCCAAAATTTGGCCATGCACTTTCTGTTATGCTGATAATTGATGGGTGCAGCAGAGCCAGGGCTGAGCACACAGCACAGCCTGGAGAGTCCATTTAAACCAGGAAGACAGGTTACCCTAAATATGAGATAGACTGATGTGTTTATTTTTAATCCCTGAAATCAGGTACATTGATTATCACAAGTGACAGAACAGAGTTATAGCCACAAGTCCTGTAAAAGCACAGAGAACTTCACCCTTGATTTCTTGGGAGTCTACCCACAAAAAATGCTCTCAACAACTAATTCCTGGTGATGGTATGAAACCCTCCAGCCTTGCTTACGTGTATCTAGAGCCATTTATTTGGTTATTCAGCCACATAGTGACAACAGAGTCACCATAAATCATCGTACAAAAGTATAATTAGACCCATGAGATAATACAGTCCCACAGTTTGCAATGCAGCAGCAGTTGGAGATTTTATTAGATTCATGTTAATTCTCAGTGCTTATAAAAAAAATTTTCCTGTGTTACAGAATTTATTTGAATTCAAGGTAGGAGGAGAGATCAAAACACGTGGCAGGTTCTCATTACTAGAGGTAATTTTGGATAATGCTTAAGTTTTTCTTTCCATCTCAGTTCTGACATCTGTTTTTCACATCTCCCTTACATCTGGGCCTAAGAGAATCAAAATTCTCCAACAAGTATGTATGTTGTTCCTTTTTGACAATGCTTTCCTGCAGCAGGAATAAACAAGATGAAAAAGTTTCACTTACTGTAAAATAAACTAATATTTTATAACATATTTGACAAGTTGCTTCCAAGTAGAGCATTGCCTTGTCTCAGAAAATAATATTTCTTTTTCCCTGACCTGTTTTGAGTTCTGTGTAGAGCACAGCCACTGATTGAGCTCACAAGAGAAATAACTGGACATATACACTGATTAAAAAATATACCTCTAGATTTGCTCCAAAAGTTAAAAAGCGGTGAAGAAAGTAAGATTTTCTTTTGAATTTACAAATTAAGAAGATAATAATTTGTAAACTGAACCTTAGTTGCAGCAACTAAAATAATAATTAAAAAAAAAATCTTTTGTATAACTTCTAAATAACATTTATTTTAAAAAGCTTGGAGAAAAGATGCCCTGCTGTGCCCAGCAGATCTGAGCACTGGACTAGTGCTATCTGCAGAGAAATACTGTTCACACATTTCATATCTCCTGCAGCATTTGGATTTATCTAGGGAACCTTTTCAGGTGCTGGGTTTGCTCCAGCTCCTGCCCAGCTGGTTTCCCAGGGTGGGAACCCCTCCGTGGTCTTTCCTTGGAACAGGCTCAGAGTTTTCCTGAGTGCTGAAGCAAACCCAGTGTCTCCCTCAGGCTGAGGATAAATGATTTCCCTGGTGAGTTCCCAGAGATTTGAGAGCTGTGCCCTGAGGCTACACGCTCTGGCAAGGACAGGAGATACATGCAACAAAATGCTGATCACATTTGTTAGGTGGGAGATTTCCTCTGCAAGACTCACAGTCCCAAGCCAGAGTCCTGAGGAATAAATGGTATTTTTAAACACTTACATTCTGGAGAGGTACCAGTAGGTGAAGCCCTGCTGTAAAGAAATGGTGTTGAATGTTAGAGTCTTGTAAAACACAAATAAAATCTTGTTAATAGCAGAACAAGAGCTGTGAATAGATCTGAGTCCCTTCTTTTAAAATGAAGGACAGCCTTCGAGACTCTGCTTTGGTCTCAAAACTGAAGCAGGAAAGTGCAGGACATACAGTCCTTAAATGAACAACTGGAGAAATTTGCAGGGAACATTTTGTAAGTAAAGAAAAGGATTTACCTGCTCCTCTTAATTTACATGGTGATTTTGACCTAAAAAAAAAAAAAAAAAAAAAAAAAAAAAAGAGAAGAATGGTTAACAAAGCTGGCAATGAACTCAAGTGTAGGGCTGGGTACTGTCCCCCTGGATCTCATGGTCAGAGATAAACGAGGAGGGGATGGGGCTGGGCAAACACAGAGGATGTTCCTTGACAGTGGGACTGAGCACCCAGAACTTGGGAAGTTGATGGGAGCAGGAAACCACATCAGAGAGAGAAGAAATTTGCCTTGCACTGCTCAGGAGCAGACCTCTTCCTTGTTATCCACACAAACCTGCCCCCTGCCCCCTCCCCACAGCTCTCAGGACCCCACATCAGCCCCTCACACCCCGGTGGAAGGAGCTGCCAAGGATTGGGGTCCCTGTTTCCCATGGTGTCAGCAGGGCTGGGTCAGGGCCGCTCACCGCGCACATCATCCAGCAGATAGTCCAGCTGCAACAAAAACTTGTATTTCTGAACTTCATACTGGGTCATCAGTCCACCTTCCAGCTGCATTTCCTTCACCTTCACATCCTCAGTGACCAGATCCAGACTTGCAATCCTAGGGCACAGAGTCACTGCACCAAGGAAAACCATCCAGCATCCAAAGGTAATGGAATTCTTCACTAGGACAGAGTCTGCAAAGAGGAGAAGGCTTTGGCAACATGAATTATTGGGTTAACGGCCCTTTGTGAAGGTTGAATTCCAATTGTTACATACTGTTATTTACTTGGCAATGCCTTTTGCTGACCAACCTGTACTGGAACTTTCAAATGCTGATAATGAGAGAGGAGGAGGCGTTTTGATAATCCCCCTGTTTGAACAGGGCCTTGACTTGCTGCAGGCAGGCTCTTACTGTTGCAGCACTGCCAGAACAAGTATGCCAAACATATTAAAAGGTGTCCAGGTTTCTGGAAAATTACCTTGAGCCCACGGGCTAGGATGTGACTTGCAGCACAGCTGTGAGTACCAGACCGAGCTGCAGCCCTGAGGTACACGGTGATTACAGGTTCTCCTTTACAACCCCAGTCTGAACTCAGCTTTAATCTGTGCAAGTTACCGAGGTGACATCCCAAATTCCAGGTAGATGTTTGAGCCAGCCCTTCGTGCAGCTGGGGCCTGCAGTGCTGCTACAAAGCCTCTCGTGGATCTGAACTGTTGGTGCAGGGTTGCACCACTGAATTGCAGCTGACACCCAGGCATTGCATAGGAAGTGGTGAGTTATAAATTAAAGATAATAATAGATCTTTCTAGCTATCAAGTTTGTCCACAACTCAAAAACTTGCTGGGAAATGAGCTGGTTATCTCTGCTGCCAAAGGCTGTTCCCTGGGAACTCGGCTAAGGGAGGGTCACCAATGTGCATCCAAGACAATGTTACTGTAAACTGAACCCTAGGGGCTTCATCCCTGATAAAAAGTTTTCTGGTAATAATAGCCAGTGGTTTCTATGAGAATCCAGCCAGGAAACTGAAATTTAAAGGGACAAGTGTAACAGCAGGCAGGGATCTCTCCATCCCTCTTAATTGTGTGGATGTGGTGCCCTCTGGCTCAGCTGGAATACGGAGCAGCTTTGCAGCACAGGGTGGTGGGGTTTGATCCCAATTATCAACACAGTATTTTTTCAAAGAAGAAAACAAGTGTTATGAAACATACCTGTCTGTAACCTCTTTCAGATCCTACCAAGAGGATTGTAAAAAAATGAGAAAAGAAAAAAAAAGACAAAAAGGAAAAATATCATCAGTGTGATTTTCAGAAAGGTCACCTGGCTGAGAAATAGGCAGATCCATGAAGAAAAGAAGAATAACACTGCTTACTCTGAAGAACTGGAACATATCTGGTTGTGCTTTTATCATCTGCAAAGCCTGAAGATTCTGCTCAGCCTGGTCTCTCTTCTGTTCCATTTCCTTCCTTGCGTTGGCAATGACTGCCAGGTCTGCTTCCTCGTAGGACTGAATGTCACTCAGGATCATCCTCCGTTTCTTATCAAGCTCTGCCTTTACACTTTTAAACAGCTGGTTTAGGTCAGAAGTCAGTGTTTTGGTATTGTTCTAAATGAAGAGATAAGAAAAAGGGGCACTGGCTCAGAAACTCCACCCTCCAGTTTAGTGCCTCTGCTTATCAATTAGGATTCTATCTGTCCTTTGTGCTGGCTTTAAAAGGAAGCAGACAATAAACATTTGCTTGGAATATCTGATTCAACAGAGGCTTTTCAAAATTAATCCTGATATAGTAACAAAATCAGATGAATTTCTTGAATTGAATACCAATATGATGAGAGCTTACTGGTACACACTGAAAATGCCACTTGTAGATATAAATTGCTTTTCTTTTATCAAACAGATAGAAAACTTAAAAAATACATAATCTTATGTACAGTCTGGGCTGCTAGTCCTGCAACCTGGTCTGTGCAACCACAATACAGGGTGGAATCCCTCAGCTGGTTCCTCCTGTGGAGGAGCTGGAAGGCTGCAATGAAGCTTAGCTTCTGGCAGTTTCTCAAACCACTCTTTTCCCTGTCTATTCATCTGCTTCTAACGGTATAGTTTCCATCACTTATTGCTGGCAAACTGTGAAGGAAAGATGCTCTGAATTAGCAATAATCTGGATACCAACCTTGATCTGATTCTCGCTTTTCTAGGGCAGTAACTAAATCACTTTTAGATTCCTGCAGGTCTGTCATGGTGTTGGAGAGTTTCACCTGGCAGAAGGAAAGACAGCACTGAACTTCCCAGCAGGAACAACTTCAAAGCAGACGGGCAGTTTGTGGAGCTAGTGAAATGGCCAGTGTCTCACACATCCCACTTCTATTTGGCAGCCCTGAAATTTTGGTATGTAACTTGGGGGAGGAAGTTAGTTTGCAATTCATTTAAAAGCAAAAGATGCTTCTGGTAATTCCTGAGGAGGCTGTGACCTGTCCTGAGGTCCAGAGGGAGCCATTTCCTGCCCATGCACTGGACTCCGGCAGGGCTTTTACTTGAGCTCTAAACGGAGCTCAGATATTTCAAATGCAAGAGAGTGAGTGAGCATAGGGAATGCATTTACTCCCCTCAGTCTCAGCTGATTCTGGAGCATTTCAAGGACAGCAACTGGACTCAGAGGCAGGAATATGGAGACCCCAGGTCTCTTGTATCTACTGGGACACTGGCTCCACAAAATTTGTGGCAGAGGGAGGAATCCCAGAATGGCTGAAATTGGAAAAGACCTCCAAGGTCATCGAGTTCAACCTGTGACCAATCCCCACCTTGTCACGCAGCCCAGAGCACTGAGTGCCACGTCCAGTCATTCCTTGGACATCGCCAGGAATGGGACTCCACCACCTCCCTGGGCAGCCCCTTCCAATGTTTAACAACCCTCTCGGTGAAGAAACTCCTCCTGATGTCCAACCTGAACCTCCCCGGCACAATTTGAGACTGCGTCCCCTCATCCTGTCACTGGTTACTGGGGAGCAGAGCCTGATCCCATCGTGCTACAGCACGGACAGAGCCCAAGGGAAGGACCTCGAGAGGGAAAACTCCCCTCCCCACTCAAAATTCAATAGCATGGCATTCCCGGGGCTCTGTGGAGGAAGGGATTTTCTAATCCCTGCAGGAACACCGCAGTGAGGGCGGCTGGCGGTGCCTCACTGCACCTCACTGCTGAGGGGCAGCGGAGCCTCTCGCTGAGGGGCGCCGCCCTGAGGGACGCCCACACCCTGCGGGACCGACCCACGCTTGTCCCGGCCAGCCCCGAGCACCTTTCCCCGCTCGCCTCCCTCTGCTTAGCTGTTCACACTGTTCTGGCAACACACAGGAGGGAATGAAAAGCAAATTCCAGCACAATGCAC
Organism: Peucedramus taeniatus; assembly: GCA_013400575.1. Classification (NCBI taxonomy): domain Eukaryota; kingdom Metazoa; phylum Chordata; class Aves; order Passeriformes; family Fringillidae; genus Peucedramus; species Peucedramus taeniatus. The sequence continues at coordinate 340,485 of WBNO01018677.1, forward strand.
CAGTCCCTTGCTGAGGCGGAGAGAAAATCCCCGGAGCTGCCCTCACACCCATCCCCACTCCCTGTGGAAGCCCTACCGCCCTTCCTGCGGCTTTCCCCCGTCCTCGCGGCCAGGGCAGGGGCCATGGGGAGGGAAGAGCTCCCTACCAGCTCTTTGTCATGTCCCTCCTTCATGGTGATGACCTCGCGGCCCTTGTGGGCCCCGGCCATGGAGCACAGCACGCAGATGCACTTCTCCTCCCACAGGCAGTAGCATTCCAGCAGCTTGCCGTGATCCCGGCACCTCCTCTCCTCCGCCTTGCCTGCTCCCACCTCCACCAGGATGTGTTCCTGATGGAAATCCTTGGCGTTGTGTTTGCTCAGGTGGGCCTGGCACAGGGACGCCTCGCAGATCAGGCAGGTTTTCACGGCCGGCTGGTGCCCATCCAGGCACTGCTCACAGGGAACCACGTCCGTCTTCTCGGTGCCTTCGTCCTGATGGAGACTTTCTCTTCGAGCCTGCTGTCCTTTGGAAGTGATGGCCTTAAATGCCTCCACGATGTTGCCCAGCTTGAAGTTGCTGTGTAGCTCCAAGGTGAAACCCAGGTCGGCCATGCATGTGGGGCGTCCAGAGGCCCTGCGAATACAGCGCCTCCTCAATGCACGGCTGGCAGAAGTTGTGGCCGCAGCTCAGCGATATCGGCTCCTGGTACAGCTCCAGGCAGATGGGGCAGGTGAGCTCGGCCTCCAGGCTGCCAGCCCCTCCACATCCCTCCCCAGCTTCGGCCATGGCTGCAGCGAGAGCAGAGAACCGAAACTAAACCCAGAGCCGGCCCAGGGTCTCGCCAGCCCTGCCCCTCCAAGCCCTTCCCCTTTCAGCCCTTCCTCCGCCCCAGGCCGGGCAGAGAAAAGTTCCCTCTGCCGGCTCCACCCTTCCCTACGCTGCCGCAGCCACTTTGGGAAGTTTGCCCTCAGTCTCCAGCAGGGAATGCTGCCCAGTCTCCCCTCACCTCAAAGGGCAGATATGCTTCTGCACTGGATGTGCAGGATGAAAAGAGGCGGCAGAGGCAAAAGCTGCTGCCTTAGATCAAAGATCAGCATCGCTGCTGCCTAGTTCTGCAGCAGTTAATGTTGTGCTGTCAAACTTTTAGATAAAATAAATTGCCATCGCGTTTAACAAGCTAATAATACGACTTTATTACAACAACACAGTATTTGAAACAGCTGAGCAAAAATAAGCAACTTAATGGTATTTCCATTATGATTAACAGAACAAATAAGATAGGAGCTCTTGCAGGAAGAGGCAGGGTGCTGTGATATACCCCATCACAGCAGCCCACAAGCCAATTTCAGATGCGCCCGCTTAGCATAGACCCCATGCAACGCTCACAGTTTCTAGGCCTGGAAATACAAAATAACACTTTGACCCCACGTTACTACAGGAGCTTCAACACGCTGATGGAAGCATGGATGGAACACTTCAAAAGGGATGGTTCCAGTCTCTATAAGCCTGAAATTCTCAGCAGGATGTCCAGCCTTGACAGACACATCATGAAAAGACAGCGTTTCTTCTACCATTGATGTCTTCGATCTAAGGAACACACAGAGGCAGCATTCAAACCAGGCACAAACAATTCCAAGCTTCCAGCAGCTCTCGTTGCTGGTGTCCTCCTCCCAGCTGCTCTGGGATGGCACTGTGTGTATTGGAGTCCTGTCCTGGTTTGGGCTGGGATTCATTCCAATCATGAGAATTCCATTCCTGAGAATTCATTCTCTTCTCAGCAGCTGGTAGAGTTTTGGGTTCAGTAGGGAATAACGTTGGTAACACACGGCGGGTTTGGCTGTGGCTGAGCAGTGCTAGACCTGAGCCAAGGAGCTTTCTGTGCCTCGTACTCTGCCAGCAAGGAGGTGCACAAAAAGCTGGAGGGAGCAAAGCTGGGGCTGGTGACCCAAACTGGCCAAAGGGATAAAGGGATATTCCACACCACAGAACACCATGCCCAGTGTATGAACTGGGGGGAGATGGCCACAGGGAGCCAACTGAGGCTGGACATCAGAGAGCAGGCGATGGGGGAGCAACTGTGCTGTGCATTGTTAGTTTTGGTTTGATTTCTCTCTTCCCTCCTTCCTGTGATTATCATTATGATTGCCACTGCATTTGTATTTCGTTAGGCTAGTTGAAACGAAAATGAGAGGTAGATCCATACGTGGATCCCTGGAATGTTGTATCATCACTGAATGAGAAGAAAACTAAAGAGAAAAATGCATTAACAGATAATTGTGGAGATTTGGAGTCTGTCTCTGCCCTGACCCGAGGCTCACTGCCAGTGAGAGCTGAAGCACCATCCAGAGAGCAGTACCCAGGGAAGCCTAATTTCACTAATTCAGTCAGACAAATGGCCTCTGTGCACAGCTCTGGGATGTAGGCTGAGCTTACAAAACATTGCACAGGAGACCAGGTTATTTATGTCCTATGCAAACTCCACCCTGCTGGCTGTTGGGATGAGTTCTTAACATCCCACTGAATCAAAGGGATGCCACAGAGGTATTGCTATTATCTTCTCTTAATTGTCCCAGAAAACTCCTTGGACTTCCCAGCCTCTTCATCCATAGCCTGGCTTAGCAAGGTGTATTCAAGGCATGCCCCAAAGCCCTGAATGCCAGAACCAGCTCCCTTTGCTGCACATACATGTGCAAACAAGCATACAGTGTAAGGAATTAGCATTTCTAGAGGTACTCAGTGTACTTGGTGCCTCATTATGGTCCTTTCTTACACTTATTGACTTCCCCATCTTGCTTTTGACATGGTGAAATGAGCACTTACCATTTGGTGCTGCATTGTATCCCCAAGGTGACTGCTGCTTAACGGTGATTTCCGGCTTCGTAAAGGAGACCTCCATGTTTGAGATGAATTGCTGGAAAAGCCTCAGAATATCATCCCTTTTTGATTTATTCAAAGTAATGGGTGGCTTTGGCACACCTTTCCTTTTGGGAAGTGGCTGGCATTTCCTAAAACACGCAGAAGGAATCACAGAACCACAGAATCACTGAGGTGGAAAAAGCCCTCCAAGCCCATGGAGTCTCAGCTGTGCCAAATCCCCACCTTGTCCCCAGCCCAGAGCACCGAGTGCCACCTCCAGCCCTTCCTTGGGCACTCCAGGGATGGGGATCCAAACCTCCCTGGGCAGTTCCAAGGCCTAAGCACCCTTTCCATGGAGAAATTCCTGCTGATGTCCCCCCTGAGCCTGCCCTGGCACAGCCTGAGGCCGTTCCCTCTCCTCCTGTCCCTGTTCCCTGGGAGCAGAGCCCGACCCCCCCGGCTGTCCCCTCCTGTCAGGGATTGTGCAGAGCCACAAGGTCCCCCCTGAGCCTCCTTTTCTCCAGGCTGAGCCCCTTCCCAGCTCCCTCAGCTGCTCCTGGGGCTCCATTCCCTTCCCAGCTCCGTTCCTTTCCCTGGACACGCTCCTGCCCCTCCAGGGCTCTCTTCCTCTGAGGGGGCCAGAAGTGGACACAGCACTCACGGTGTCACCTCAGCAGTGCCAGCACAGGGGACAGTCCCTGTCCTGCTCCTGCTGCCACACTATTGCTGAGACAGGCCAGGTGCCATTGCCTCTTGCCCACCTGGGCACACCTGGGCTCACGTTCAGCCAACACAGAACAGCATTCCCAGTTTCTTTCCTGCCAGGCAGCTTTCCAGTCACAGTTCCCCCAGCCTGGAACTGCATGAGATAGCTGTAACCACAGTGCAGGAGCTGGCACTTTGCCTCACTGAACCTCACACTGCTGCCCCTGGCCCGTGGATCCAGCCTGTCCTGATCCCTCTGCAGAGCCTCCTGCCCTCCAGCACAGCCACACCTGCCTGCCTTAGTGCTGCGTGTGAACTCACTGAGAGCCCGCTCCTCCCTCCTCCACGTCAGCAATAAAGATATTAAACCTCAGGAAGAGCTTACCTGCCTTTAATCGCTGAAAAAGCCTGTAAAGACATTTTGAAAGCAGAATTAGCACAGTGCAGGCACAGGCCAGCCCTGGAGCTGTGTATCTCTGGGAAGGGGGATGCTGATAGGTACCTTGGTGAAAAGAAGTGTGTCCTTCTGATTTCCCAGAGCCTCCAGCTCCTGAACATCCTGTCTGGTCGAATCCTTTATCCTCTTGTGATTATTCACCTCTGACTGAATCCGAAAAAGTTGTTCCTCCTCGTAGTCATTGAGAACTTTCAGGACCTCCCCTTTTTTCTTCTCTAGCTCCTTATACATCTCCTTGAACAGGCTCTCCAGCCATTCCCTCTGCTGGCTCTCATCAGTCTATTAAGAAAACAATTTCAAAATTATAAGGGACATTTTCCACATTAGCTTTCTCTTAAATAAAATCGATGTTTTTCTGAGATGAGAGAAGTAACTAAACGCTGAAGGTTGGAAAAATAAAAAAGCCACACACCAGCCACTCATCAGGAGACACAGACTTTCAAGCTTAACTAAGAATGAACCTCCTAGACTGGTAAGAAAGTTATGGATCATCCTCCCTCAAAGAAGAAGCCTCAGAAATACATGAGAAAGCACCCAGCAACTAAAAAAGCTTCAAAGTCCGTGATCTGGGGATGGGCAAAAGAAAACTTTATCTCATCATTTACCAGCAAGCAACCACCCCAAGGTGCTATGGGACCTAGAAACAAACCTTTAGTCTCTCCATTTGTTCCATCAGTTTCATCATGGCGTTATCCACTGCATCTTCATGGTTTTTCAGTGATTCCAGTATTTCAGGAAAAGAAACCTACAAACATCACCGGAAGGAGTTATCAGGAGAGGACTGGCATAATGCACCAGATCAGCAGTTTGATCGACAGGGGTTAAGCTAGACTTGCTAAAGGTTTGCTCACTGCATGTTCTCAGGACAAATCAGTAGATAAAGGTTTACTGGGAGGTTTTATCCCTGAAGAAATGCCACAATTACAAGCACAAAAAGGACATTTTGAAGCTGAAAACTGCTCATGTGCACTGGCCACATAGAAAGCTATTTCCCTGTTAGCACCTTTCTTTCTGTTACTCTGTCATTAATTATCTTTGCATAAGTGCAGCTCAGGTTCATCTTTGCCTTGGAGGTGCACCAAGGACTAAAACATTGCACGAGCACTCAGTCCCACCAATTTGGCCAAACTCTTCCCTCAGGAAGGGAAAAAAAGCGTTTATAACACCTTGTTTTATATCTCAAGGGCCAAAGCCAGAGAGAATCTGGAACAAAAAGAAGAATAAAAGACCAGGAATGCACTTTAGCCCCATGCTGGGTCTGCAGTTCTCAAACTCAGGAACTGCCCCTGTGCCATGGGGGAGCTCTCTGCGGTTTTCCTGGTGCAATCCAGGCCAGTGCCACTGTCCCAGCAGCCTCTTACCTGGGCTTTGTTGAAAGCCTCCTCCAAGCTGATGATCTTGTGGTTCTTGTGGGAGATGACGGAGCACAGGACGCAGATGCACTCCGAGTCATTCTCACAGAAGCACTCCAGCAGTTTGCTGTGCTGCGGGCATCTCCTCTCATCCAGAAGCTGGCCATCGCAGGGCTCCACCAGCACGTGGTTCTTCTGCCCGCTCTTACTGTTGTGCCTGCTCAGGTGCGCTTGGCACAGCGAGGCTTCGCAGCTCAGGCACGTCTTCACTGCGGGCTGCGGCTCCTGGAGGCAGAAATCACACAGGACCACCTCCTCTGCCTGGTCCGAGTTTTCTCCCTTCTCCTTGCCTTGCTCTTCCTGCTCTTCCTCCTCTTGGTGCGCGGGAGCTTCCATGAACTTCTCCACAATGTTGCGGAGGTGGAAGTTGGGCCGCAGCTCCCCGACGAGCGAGTGGCAGAGCGGGCACCGGGCAGGGCTCTGCTGGCCCCGGAGCGCCTGCTTGATGCAGTCCTTGCAGAAGCTGTGGCTGCAGCCCACTGTCGTGGGGTCCCTGTAGATGTCCAGGCAGATAGGACACGTCAGCTCTTCCTTCAGCCCGGCCATAACATTTTCCTGGGCCATGGCTCCAGCCCCGGGCAGGGCTGAGAGGGAGGGCTCTGCTGGGAAACGAAACAAAACGCGGGCACGGAAAAGGAGCGAACTACGCCGTGGGCTAAAGGCTGCTGCCTCCTCCCCCTTGCAAGGGAGGGTCTTCACTTCCTCCTCTCCAGCTTCCTGCCTCTCAGGGCCGTCTGGGCAGGCCTGTGGCTGTTCCGGTGTTGAGAAAAAAGTCGTGTTTAATTAAATCTTGGGAATTCCTTTCTGTTTACCGGACAGCGCTTTGTCCCGTGTGCAAGCGGTTATCGCAGCCGTAAAGACTGTGAGCCTGAGCAGTGCTGGTAAGAACTAATAACCTGCTCGGACCACAGCAATGGGATGCATTCAAAGAGAATAAACGTTTTTGGAGGTCTGTGATCAAAAAAAAAATAGTTGGAGAAATGGGATGTTCCCCAAACAACCACCCGAGACCCTCAAAAGAACCCTACTCTGATGAAAATAAACTCTGAGAAGTGATTTAAACATTATTTCGGGGAGTGCTTAACATATAGGTATGAGTTTGGGGAAATGTATTGGATATGTAAAAGCTACATAGATTTAAGCTGGTCTGTCAGCAAGGTGTGGTGTGTGTAATAGGGAATCATGCCCCACATGCCTGGGGCTGAAATAAAGTAATACCAATTTCTAATATTGAATTTACAGTGTTAGAGAGTTCAATTCTCCATTTTCAGTGACACAGGACAAACTCCTCGCAGTAGCTCGAGGCTGAGAGCTTGGACACTTCAAGGGCAACAGGGCAGAAGGTCCAGCCCTACTGTGATGGGTCAGGAAATGAGGCAGGAAGGAAAGCTGGGAAGAATCCTTGTGGGCAGGGAGGCTGGGACAGCTGGACCAGCAGCCATGGGGCAAAGGAACCAAAGGTGTTCCCCTCTGCAAAGACACCTGGATGGAGCTGGACAGCAGGCTGGGACCGATAAATGCTGAGTGGGCAAATGCGTGGGTCACCTGAAGTGCAGCCTCCAGAGCCCCCGGGCAGACCTTGTGTGGCACAAAGCTGAGGTCCCTGTCAGGCAGTTCCTGTGCCAGCAGAGCCCAGGGCAGGACTTGGTGTCAGGTGCCACTGCTCAGGGCACAGGTGGGAGCTGAGACTCCAAAAAGCAGCCCAGGACAGCTCAGCAGGCAGTGAAATGAAGTTCACACAGTAGGCATTCCACATCTGTCAGGAGCAGCAGCCTGGGCTTGCTGCCCACACTGCCAGGTGCCAGCCAGCCCAGGGCAGTGACCAAAGCTGTCCCTGTTCACAAAAGCTCCTGAGTGACTGATTTTCCCCTCCCACGAGGCACACTGTGCAGGGAGATAAATAACACTGCCCGCCTCCCCTCCAGCAGCCACATGAGCTACCCAAAACAGCGCCTGCCCGTGTGAAAGGGAGTTGTTTTATCCCAAAGTTCTGCCAAAATAAAAACAGGCCAGCTGGGATTTATCCCAAATGGTTGGAAGTAATTGCTGGGACCAATGGAACTGATGTTAACATTCACCAAGAGCTCCCTTCAGACAGACTCTAGGTCTGCTTGCAGGAATTATCCTCAAGAAACAATCGTATTCAATAAACAGATCAGTGCTTTATTTTCCAGGAGGCTGCCTGGGAATGCAGTGTTGGAGGCACAGGTCGGGCTGGGAGGACAAACATCAGCTCTGGGTCTGTCCCTCCCTGCAGGTCCTTCCCTTGTGTGCCCCTCTCCCTCCTGGGAACCCACTCCTGTGTCTCTGCTCCACATGTGCCCACCCTGGGCAGCCCATCACTGGCTGTCCCAGCTGCATTCCTGCATTTTCCCTCCTCCAAATTCATGTTTTCATCTGTCTGGGCACTATTGGCATCACAGTGCCTGATGTATCTCAGAAAGACATTCCTCTTTGGTGGCCTTGAAGCCTGCTGGTTTTGGAAAGCAGCAGGGAACGGGCTTCTCACCAGCTCTGCACTCCGGCTGCAGCAGTGGCAGGGATGAAGGGCTGGGTTTGGGGTGGGAGGCAGGTTCCAGCTCTGTGCCCAGGCTGGGAGACCCACACTGGGCTCCCACAGATGTTCTGGAGACAGGCAGGTGTAGAGCTGCTGCCTGAATTGGTGCCAATCAGCAAAAGCCAGCAGCTGGCACAGCTCAGCACCTCGCAGAGCTGCTCCTTTCGGGCTGCTGGGATCCCCCAGCCCGGCAGCTTCACTGCCCCATGGTCTGGATAAAACCAGTGCCACCTCTCTGGCCTGCTGAGCCCTCACAGGGCATGGTGGCACGGGGCTCCCCTGTACCCGGGGGAGCTGTGCCCATGCTGGGCTTGCTCCGGCCTTCCAAACATCCCTTCCACAGCCTGGGCTGCCACGAGGACCTGGACACCAGGACACCAGGACACCAGGACACCAGGACATGGCCGTGCCCCTGGGAGAGCTCTTTGGCTCCCAGGGCCTGCTCTCCTGGCTCCAGGGGCTCTCCAGCTGCCATCCTCAGCTGCTGCATCACCACCTGGAGTCTTTGCCACATTTTTTCCTGCTCTCTTACTCCACTCCAGAAATTCTGAGGAGCAGGCCCAGCTTCATTTTTCAGCCACTTTATCTGAGGAGTTTCTTCAGGAGGGGTCCTCTGGCAGTGGCACCACTCAAAGTCCAGAATGCAGAGCCCAGGTTTTTTCTTAAAAAAAGGACTTAAACTGGGAGAAGCCACACTTAAAACAGCAACACACAGCAATATTCCCAGGCAGGAGCTGCATCCCTGGCAGCTGGGAGGCTCTGCCACCCCCTTGGCCCTGGCACAGCCCCACTGCCAGCCAGGCAGAGCAAAACACCTCACCCTGAGCAGACTTGCACTAGAAACTAAAGTATAGCAGCACAAACTGGTTCCTTTTTTTGTTCTTTCCACTTTATAGTATATATGTTATCGTTTATTTATAGGCAGATCACTTCACTATTTACAGTACATGAACGTAGAGATTCTACAGTCTTTTTGATGTAAACAAGAAACTCCACGGCAGGGGAGTCTGGAAAAAGAAGCCAGTTCTGAAGTATTTACACAATTTAAAATAGAACTTTTATACCCACTGGATAGATATAGAGAATACATTGAGCGATTTGGTTAAATTATCTATGAAACTATAGAATCTGACAATGTAAAAATACAAGAAAACGTTCTCTCATTTTAGAAGGTAGACAGTTAAATCACACTAGAAATAAATCTCTTTTCTTTTTTAAAAATAATAACAATAATAATAAAGGAAAGGCATAAGAATCCATGCCATCTCTTAAGGTTAAAGTATATTACATAAATAAGGACACAACAGAATGGAACTGGGGGAAAAATTAAGTGAAATATAAAAAAACCACTACCAATTAAAAAAAATACTAAAAACTTGATTCTTAATCACAGAGGGATCAATTCTGCTGCTTTTACTTACTCTGCAAGTAGAAAATTGCAGAGTTGAGTAGTACTTACTCAGCATGAGCAAGGGAGGCAGAATTGGCCCCTAATAATTATGAGCAGTGTCCTTTTACATAAAAAAAAAGAAGAAAACCACAGAATTTAGCTTTTTTAAATATAAATAACAAAGCAAATGTGCCCCTTTTTAGGTGAAATTCTTACACCTTTCTGAAGAAATGCATCAATTGAACCGTTCTCTCTCTTTCTCACATGCACTCACACACTCCCTCACCAGCTCCTGCTGCTGCCCCTGGCCCTGGGGAGGGCGAGGGAAGAGGAATGAAACCCCAAAATGAAACCCCAAGGCTGCATTTGGCTCTGTATTGCTTGAGATTGTCAGGGATGGACTTAGAACAGAACGGGCGTTGGGTTCAACTCCAAGTGTACCTCAGGACTCAGCAGACCTCCAGAAAGAAACAAAAAAAAAAAAAAAAAACAAAAAAGGAGAAAACCATGTTGATCTGCAGTTGCAAAACTCATTTGCACGGTGCAGAGCTGAGATCAGACTCAGGACTGCAACATGGTGACCGAGCTGCTGCTTCCTGGGAGATGTGCAGCCCAGGCAGCTGTGCTGAGGAAATGAGAGAAACCTTTGCTTTGGGGCAGCATCCACCCTAAAACCTGGGATTGTCCTCTGCATTCAGCCCACACACTCAGAAACGTTTGCTCCTCCCTGCGGAGCCTCAGGGACACGCTGGATTCCAGCCAGAAACCTGCTGCCCCCCCAAACAACGAGTTTTTCTGGGGCAAACCTGTGCAAAACAAGCAAAGGGGCATTTTATCAGAAACTCTTCACACATTCAGCATTTCCCCACAGCACCTGCAGGAAACAGCTGGGGGACGTTCTATACTTAAAGTTTTAAAAAAATAAATCTCCTCCTGCCTTATTGCCTACCAGAACAAACCCTTTTGCTCCCAGTTCCTCCTGCCCATCCCACAGCCCCGGCCCTCGCAGGGCACTGGGGTGTGAGGGGTCCCACAGGCTGGGTGGGATGGAAAGGCAATCCTTGGGAAAGGGGGGATCCCCAGTCCCTGGCAGCTCCTGCAAAGCTCTGGGCACCTCTGGCTTCCCTGGCAGCACTGCCTGGGCATTGCTTTGCTCCTGCCCCATTTCCCTGTCAGCATCCAAAACTTAGGCAGCTCAGGAGGGAGCTCTCACCTGCCCCTGTGCCTGACCCACCTCCCTGCAGACTCGAGCACTGTGAGCTAAAGACACCTTTAGAGTAAGAAAACAAAAAAAAAACAAAACAAAAAACAAAACAAAACAAACAAAAAAAAAAAAAAACAAACACAAAATTAAAAAAAAAAATCAAGTGGAAATTCATTTTTCACCCAGTCCTAAAAGGTGGGGGAAGCCCCAGGGCAGGCAGCATACAGCCCAAGGGGCTCTAAGCATAGTGCATAAGTCCTGGAAAAGAAAGATTTTTTTGGGGAGGAGGGAAAACAAACCATCCCAAGTGAACGGAAAAAAAAAGTAAAAACCCAAACAGAAAAAAAAAAAAAGAAAACCCAACCCCACTTATAGGCTTCAGGCACCACGAAGACCACTTATTGCATTTCTTCCTACCCTAGGGCTGCAGTACTGATGAGCTCTGTGCAGGACCAGCCCTCCCCTTCCCCAGCACTGGCCTCGGGACCCAGCAGCAGGGCTGGGGCCGACCCAGGGCACCCAGCCACAGGGAAACACTGGGAAATTCTGGATCTGGGTACACCAAAACCAGTGCTTGGGAAGTGACTGAGTGATCCTCTGGAGTGGGCTGGAGCCCCCCCAGCTCTGCACTAACCCTTCCCCTCCACCACCCTTGATGCATCCCCAGTGGGGCCCAGCCATGGGTGCCCCCAGCTGAGTGGGAGATGGAAGAATTCCACTAATTTGCTTTTCCTTTTTTTTTTTTCTTTTTTTTTTCTTTTTTTCTTTTTTTTTGTTGTCTTTTTTTTTTTTGGATTGATCGTTTTCTGAAAAACATCAGCACAGCACAGGACAGTACTACCCACCCTAAATGTGTCGCTATATACATTCTACATAAGCTCTATAGCAATCACATGTAAACATCATCATCGTGAGGAAATACTAGGACAGAAAAAGGCAAAGCTACAATGAGGCAATTGCCAATAGCAGATGCTCAGTCTCGGCCAGAGCTGCTCGTGGTCGCTAAGGTGGGATGAGAACCGGGGGGTTTTGGGGCAGGAGAGACACCAGATTTCACTGCTGAGGCTGGAATGGCACAAGGACTGTTCCCTGGCAGTGACCGTCACCGGCGGCGGGTTGGGGACCCCGCGGTGGCCTCCGGGCCCTGGCGCTGCCGGGCTGGGTGTTGTCAGAACCACGGCTCTCCCGAGGGAACAGCCAGGGAACTGTGCTGGTGTCGGCGCTGCCGGCATTCCTGCTCCTGCCAGAGCCCAGCTGCACTCCAGGGGCCACCCTGGCAGGGCTCCGGCTCCTGGCGTCACGTCTTGTGCCATCTCCGAGGCTTTGGTCACTCTCCCTGCAGGACGGAACATACCCAGGGAACCGGGGATAAAACCCCCATGTCATGGGGAGGGGAGACCCCAGGAGACTCTAATCTATCTATTGGCAGAGTTAAGGCTATAATATTCTATCTACAGAGGATGGCTGAATCCCTAGTGGTCTCTGGGGCTCAAAAATAAAAGGAGAAGGTGGCAATTGCTTGGGGAGCAGCAAGGTTCCCGCTCCCTTGGGAAAACAGTGCCTCTGGCCGAGCTGGTGGTGGGCTTTGCTGCGGCTGGTGGGGGGCTGTGTCCCCTTCCCACCACACCCACACATGGAGGGCAAGTCCACAAGTACATTTTACACTCAAATCCAGCGCCGAGGGCCCTTGGCCAGAGGCAGAGCTGTGCCCCGGGGCGCTGGCGGGCGCGGACGGATCCGGGCGGTGGGTGGGTGCTGGGACGTGTATGGCTTATCAGCTACGGGGCAGGGTGCTGGGTGGGTGTTCAGTGTGGCTGCTGTGCCCGCCCCGCCTCTCTGGAATTGGGGCTGGACTTTGGGCTGGATTTGGGGCTGGGCTTCAGGCTGGATTTGGGGCTGGCTGCCCAGTGGGAAGCACAGACAGGTCTTCTCACCCTGCTTGCTTTGCAGGGTGTGGAAGCAAGTGTGGATCAAGCCACAGGGCCTGGCCAGTCTCCCAGCCATCCAAGGAGCTGGAGAGGAGCCAGCTCCTCCACACGGACTGGAGACATCCATCCCCCAGGCTGTGCCAGCAGGACCCATCAGATCAGCCTGGCTGGCTGCAGCCCCCCAGCCCCTCTCTCCTGGCTCCAAAGGCAGCAGAGGCTGGAGCAGCGCTGGCTGCAGGCAGTGCATCCCTCTCCCACCCTCTGCAGCCTGCAAAGCTGCCTCCAGCACCCACCAGGACCCAGCTCAGCATGGGGGTGATGCTGGGGGCTCGAGCCACGCCAGCACGAAGAATGGCTTTGACAGCAAAGTGGGTGACCCCGGGGCAAGCACCGAGCACCCCGGTTTGCCAGCAGGGGAGGCAGGGGAATGTCAGCTCTGTGACTGCTCTGACCCCCCATTTGCTGAGTGGCAAGTGCCTCATTACAGTGCATAGTTAAAAATCAAGGAAGCGGTACAATAAATCTGAATTACAGTACATCTGAGCCATAAATACATTTTTTTTAAGTATATACTTTTTTTTCTTCTCTTCTTCTATTAAAAATTAGTTTATAATCCTGATTCTATTCACAATGAACAATTTCATCATCACACACTACGGACAAAAAAATGTTATGGTGAACACAGCTGCAACTCCACGGCGGGAGCATGGGGAGGGCTGGGAGGGGAAAGAGGGGCCGGGGGGCTCCTAGGCTCACCCTAAAACAACCAGTCAGAAGCAGAGGGGGGACTAACGTGTGGCAGTGAGACATCAACACCATGGGGACTCACAGACAGAAGCAGCTTTGTTCAATGTAAACATCGATCAGGGGACAGCAGTCTCTCTCTCGCGGGCGTGCTCTCGCTCTCTCTCGCTCTCTCGCTTGCCATAGACTGAATAATTTCTTTGAAAACGTAAACATATTGGAAGTGCCTTGACTGAGGTATTGAGGTATTCCTCCAAGGTTAAGGCTGTTACCGATGCAGGCTGAGCTGGGCCTCCTGCAGCAAGCTGTCGAAATCCATGGTCTCGTACTTGCTTTTCACCGGAGCTGGGGAGGACTCGTCCGTGCCGCAATCTGGGGATGGCAGGGACAGAAGGCAGCCGGGTCAGGGAAGGGGGATCAGCGTCCTCTCTGCCTCATGGGGAGGGAAACTGAGGCACAGCAGGGCACTGCTCACTGCCCTGCTGCTACACAGCCAGGCTGGACACAGTGGTGATGGTGACAGGGCTGGGGACACTGAAAAGAGCTGGGGCAGAGGGGCTCCAGCCAGGCCCAGCTGGGCAGGGCACACACCACTGGCATTCACTGCCAGGGCTGAAAAAATCTGCTGGGTGCAGCTGAATTTGGAAGGGCTGACACAGGGCCATCCCATGGGAGCTGTGCTGGTGGCAGAGCCAGCCTGCTCCACTGCCAGCCCTGTGCCAGGAGCTGAACACAGAGTGGCCCTGGAAAGCCCAGGGAATTCAGCACGTAGCAGAACTAAGGCTGCCTAAGTTTCACAGCAGCTTAACATTTTGGGTGTATATTTTTGAATGGTGTGGTTGCATTTCACCTCTGCCTGGGGGCTCCCCTTCTCATCCTGTACAAGGATGAGCAGGATTTTAGGAATGAGCCAGGCTGTGCAGGAAGGGGGTCACTGGTGGCTCTGCAGAAATCAGATGAGGAGCACTCAGGGGGCTTCTCTTAGGCAGGGGGGCAGCTCTGGCCCCCCTCCCCACAGCACTGCACAGTCACCATCTTCCTCATGGGATGCCATCTGGTTCCTAATTTCTCTGTGCCCAAAATGGGAGGCTCTGGGATTTATTAAGATGAACAATGGACATTTGTGCCCGCAATCAAAGTCAAGGGATGGCTGCTCTAAGCAAAGCAGATACTGCAAGGTGATAAAAAAATCAGGGAGTACTTGTATCAGATGGGGCATCTGGAGGTAAGTCAAGATTTGGGGCTTTATTTTCTGGACTTCAGTCTTTCACTCATCAAGTAATATCCAGAACCCTTCAGCCTCTGCAGAGGGTACAGAAATAAACATGCAGTGTTGGTGAAACACCTGAAGCAAGAAGGGCTGAGCAAAGCCTGGGACACATTTCTCTTGCAGGACTAGCACAGGGTTTGGCTCCTGGCCCTCAGCTCAGGCTGCAGCCCTGGTGACACATCACTGAGACCTTGCTGAAGCACTGGAAGGATTAATGCGACCACAGCACATTTCAGTGCTGTCACTTTGGCTCCAGAGTGCATGTGCAGCCTGGTGAATCCATCCTGCAGAGCAGCAAACCACCCACATCACCTCTTGGGCTAATGAAATGTTGCTGACTGCCTTCTCTAATGCCTGGGAAGGGAGTTTTCTGCTGGAAAGCCTCCAGCACTGTGCAGAAACTCAGCAGACACAGGATGGGCTGCACTCAGCTGAGACCCGGCACCCCGGGCTGTGATGCTACATTTTGCAGCCAGCACACCCTGAGGCCTCACACCAGTTTTTTTCCTTCTCCCCAGTTCCCCAATCCACCTGTCTGAGCCACGATCAGTTCCATGAGCTATAGGAAAGCCAGTGGGCTTTTCCTGCAGGCTCTGAAGGTGTTTGGGATCCCTGCATGACCAGGGCTCAGCAGTGCAGTGTGCTATAACAGCTCTGTGCTGATAAAAGAGACAAAGCAGCTGCTGCTTCCTCACCCAGGTCAGCGTATCTGGTCCAGAAGAAGCGCCCCAGGCCACCAGAGCTGAGCTGGAAGGAGGGCTCGTTCCTCTTCCTTAGCGAGGAGCCGTTCTTCAGCGATAAGGCGGCGTGCTCGGAATACCGGTACGTGATGAAGCCGTACTTCTCCCCCCTGAGCAACCAGAGAGAGAATTCAAGATGTGATGAGCCCCACAGACCTTGTGATGCAGCACTACACCCCTGGCCCATCATCCTTCCACTCCTCCATCCCACAGATGCCCTTGGAGCTCTGGACACACCGAATCTCCTTGATGAATCTCCAAGAGTGAGGGCTCAGCTGACCCAGGGGATTGATGTGGCACTGCCTGGCAGTGCTGTGGGGCTTTGGGAGAGGAGCTGCCTGTAGCTGCTGGAGCCCTGGGCCACAGCTCACTGCCCACCCACCTGTTAGTCCTGGTCAGGACCTGACACTCCACGATTTCACCAAACACCTCGAAGCGTTTCTTCAGCTCGCTGGAGCTCATGCTGCTGGAGAGGTTTCTGATGTACACCACCCGGCCTTCCCCCTGCCAAAGCAACCAAAAGCTTTCAGGCTTGGACCTGCACCTCTGTGCTGTTGATGGGCTGTGGAGGAGCCCCTGCAGCCAGCACTGGGAAACACTGCCATGGACACAGCCTGACATCTCCAGGATCTGGCTGTCTCTGCTCCAGCCAGGTCACAGTGTCACCACCAGGACAGCCATAACCAGGCTGGAGCAGCCACTGCCCCCTTCTTCTCTTTTAAAATTCTCCTGCATTCTTGCAGCTTCTCCTGGCAAATGTGGGATATAGTCCCAAGAATTGCCAGGGGCAAAATCCAATTGCATTGCAGGAAAAGTGCCAAAGCAGTATGTGTGAGTGTGAGAGTGTGTGTGCACAACAGTAGGGAGCACTGATTTACTCTCCCACTCCTCTCCCAGCTCCCAGCATGTGCCCACGGGTTCCTGGTGCACAAGGATGCAGCGGGGCCACATCTGTGACATCAGGGATTCCCCAGTTCACCCCACAAACTGCCAGTGCCAAGTGCACTGAGGCACCAGCGTAGGAGGCTCTGGGCATCCCTGTGCCAAGGACTCCGTGTGTTGCCAATCGCTGGCGGCTTCCGCTGCACGTTGGGTTTTCCTCTCCCCCCCACCCCCTGTCCTTGTTTAACACTGGCCTTGCACCAAGGGATGCTGAAGCCAGGGCTAATGGGCTCCACTGCTGCTTTTTGGAGCAGCAGATGAGCCGAGGGCTGGGCTTGCTGTGTCCCCTGGGGTCCCCGCTCACTTACGATGGCCTTTTCCCGTCTCTTCTTCAGCTGGCCCCGCTGCCCGCTCCCGCCCTGACACTGCTCGCCGTTCTCACACCTGCAAGGGAGGGACAGGAGGTCAGCCCGGAGCTGGGGGAGCTGCTGGGAAAGCTTCAAACATCAATGAGAAGCTGAGACGCCCACAGGAGTGGGGGGACACTCAGGGGCACTGGGAGCCAAGGAGAGACTGGGGTCTGGAAACACTGGAAAGGACACTGCAAAGTTTTTTCTCACAGATGCCAGGGTGTGCCCAGCCAGCACTTGCCCCTTCCCAGGCCTGGGTCCTGCTCATGCCCTGCCACCCATGGAACCCCCTGGGGCTGCTTTGCTCTGCCACTGCTTCCTCAGGCCATGGCTGATGCTTGCAGTGACTGATGCAGTACCAATTATTTTCACAGTTTTTCTTTCACTAATTCATCTTTACTACTTGCAGTACCAATTATTTTCACAGTTTTTCTTTCATTAATTAACATCTTTCATTAATTATCATCTTTACAATTTGGGCCAGCAGAGCAGAGAGCACTGGGGCTGCCCTGCACTGTGCTGAAAATTCAGGGGGCAAAAGCAGTGCCAACGTCCCCGTGCCCCCGTACCTGAAGGCGCGTCTGCTGGCAGGCGACCGCGACCGGCAGCACGAGGAGCCCGAGCTGGACCTGCTCCGGGAGCAGTAATGCAAACTGCTCCTGGAAAGGGCACTTCTCCTCAGGCACAGCTCGGTGTCGCCGTGCTCCTCCTCTTCCTCCTCCTCTTCCTCCTCATCCTCCTCCACGGGGGAGCCGCTCTCGCTGCAGCTGTCCTCAAAGACGGTGTCGTACTCGGGGGTCTTGCAGAAGACCATGTCCTCCTCGTCGAGGGCACTGTCCAGAAAGCCAAAGTGCTTTGTTAAGCTGGCTCTGATCTCCTGGTCTCTCAGCTGCTTGACGCCGTCCTTCCAGAGCATCTCAGTGCCCGTGTCCTTGCCGAGCTCCAGCCCCTGGTAGTGGGCGGCCGGGACCCTCCTCTTGTGCTCCGTCTCCACCTGGCTCGGGGGCTCCCACGACTTGAGCACCTTCCTCTGCAGGGCAGGCTCGGGTTTCAGCACCTGGCAGTAGTCGTGGTCCCCGAAGGAGCGGGAGAAGGGCCGCTTGAGCAAGCCCTGCTGCTCGGGGAGCGGGCGCGCCCGGCTCAGGTGCGCGAACAGCTCCGTCCTCTCCGGGTGCTTCCTGGGGGCTTTCCGTGAGGCTGCCACGTCCCCGGTGCCCCCGGGGCTGGGGGCCATCCCCTCCTCCTTCCCTGCCTCCTGGGGGATGTCTGGCTTGTACAGGTCCTCCTCGGCGGGTTTATATGGCGGAGTGGTGGGCGGTGTGAGACCTGGACCCCCCAAACAAAGGGCAGGAGTCAGCTCTGCCCCCTCCAGCCTGCCCTGCCCCACCCCAGTCCAGGGCTGCCCCCACAGCCTCATCCAGTGGCACCTGGGGGAACAAGGATGCCTTGATCCCAGTAGGACTCTCCCTTCCCTCCTGGCTCATGTGGGGCCCCCCTGAACAGCTCCTCCCACCCCAAACGCGTTCCCCTGAGCTGCTCCTGGTGCTCAGATGTGGCAGTGCACAGCAGTCTCCTGTGTCTGCAGTGTGAAGGGATGAAGGTGCCCCCTTGGCTGGGTAGGCTGGAACTGATGCCTCCAGGCTGAATTTAGGGTAAATAAGCCCCCTCCTAGAGTACATTTTTACAAAATTAAAAAATTCAAAGTCTGTCCTACCTGCTGTCCCACACAGCTCCACAGTCAGCATTGGCTCAAAGTTTCTCTTCCCAAAGGTTGGGTCACTGGAGAAGAGCAGAAAATCAGGAAAGTGTTTAGGTGAACCACAATCCCAAAACCCAAAAGCAAACTGAGAAAACACTTCCCCATAAGTGAACCCTCCCACTTCTGGTGCCTGACAGAGCAACCCCACAAGGGCAGTGGGGTGAGCAGCTCCAGGGCACACACAAAATGCCCTGCCCTGGGCATGGGACTCTCCCAGCTCCTTGCACCTTGTGGCTCTCCACAGTGCTGTGCCCAGCAGTGCAGCGCCCTGTGCTCTGCAAACAGAGCTCCCTGTGCTGGCTGCAGAGGCCCTGCCCAGCCACACAACCCCGGGCAGTTTCCAGCCCCAGACTGGTTCTTTCAGCCCCACCTGCACTTACGTTTGTGCCAAGGACAGCGTGAGACACCTGGGTGTTTCTGAAAGGCAGGAGAGAAGCAGGTTACCAGTGGAGCTGTACCCCTGCAGAGCCCACTGAAGGCCTTGCCCACCTGAGAGGGACAGCTCACACTGCCAGGGCTGAGCCATTCCTGCACTTGCAACTTGCTGGGGTTTTGGGGCACCACTGCAGCTGAACCCTGGAGCCCAGACCCAGGGAGAACCCATGGGGAAAAACCTGGAGGGATGGGGCAACCTGGTCCCTTCTGGGTTTTGGCCACACCAACTCCTCCACCTCATTATAAAGATGGGGAACCTGAGGCAGAAGATGCCCATGGATTGAAAAAGCACCTCAAAAGAGAACAGACCCCCAGCTGCCCATGCATGGGACCCCACAGCTGGGCAGCACAGGGGGCTGCTCACAGCTCTCCTGCCAGCTAAGTGCCCAGCACCCCACCAGCATCACTGGCCCACGGCAGGGGTGGCAGGGGCAGCACGGGCACACTGGGGAGGGCGAGCAGAGTGACAGTCCCCAGGCCCCTCACCTGTTTGCTCCAGGAGGGCACAGCGCCGGCTCTCAGTGGCCACCTCGCCATCCCCCAGGGAGCCCAGGCAGAGGGGCTGGGGCTCTGCTGACGGGGCTGTGCCCCCCACCTCCACCTCGGCCGCCGGCTCTTCGGCAGAGAAGCCCTCCAGCACCGGGCACGGCGCGGCCTCCCTGCAGCCCAGGGGCACGCAGGGCTCGGGGCGGGGCTCCTCGAGGAAGGAGAGCCAGTGCCCGAGCTCGGGGTTGAGTCTCTTGGAGCGGCGCACGGCGTAAACAGCGCTGTCCTGCTTGCGGGCCACCTTCCCCGTGCCCTCCTGCCTCCCATCATCGTCCTCAGGGCCCCCCAGCTCCTGCGGCGCCTCCACCTCGGGGCTCTGCCGGGGCTCGCCCCTCTCTGCTGCTGCTGCTGCTCTGGCTCTGGACGTGCAAGTCCCGCCGGCATCCTCCCCGTCGGGCGGCACGGGGGAGCAGGAGCCGGGCGGCCGTGCCAGGGCAGCGTACACGGGCTTGCCCAGGCGGTATGGCTTGCTCACATCGCACAGCAGGTCCCGCGCCAGCAGCTCCTTCAGGATGGAGAAGGACGCTCCGGGCTTCTTGCAGCCGCCAGCTGCCTGCCAGGCGCAGCCCGGCCGGCTCTGGGCGCTGCCCGGCGCGGGGGCACAGTCCGGTTTGGCTCTCTTGAAGGGGCTGCTGCAGGGCTGGGGCCTGCTGTCGGCGGGGTCGCGGGCGGGCAGCTTGCGAGGGGGCAGGCAGTAGGTGTGCATGTAGCGGATCAGCTCCACCACCGAGTGCAGCTCCCCCTCGCAGGAGAACTGGCTGCCCGTGCCATCCTCCGCCGAGGACAGGGCGGCCACCGAGTCGCCGGAGCTCAGCGAGTCCTCGCTGGAGTCACTGTCGTCCTCGTGGTGGGCGCAGTCGCCCGGGGATGGGTGGTGGCCGCTGCCGGGGCACTCCTCAGGTGCCTGTGGGGCTTTGGTCTGGGAGCAGGAGGTGCTGGAGGTGAGGTGCCGGTGCAGCTCCGTGCAGCTGCGGCTCTGTGCCTGCAGGACGCTCGCCCTCCTGTCCCGGGGACCCTCCACCTTCCGAGAGGAGAGAGGAGAAAGTCAGCTCTGAGCCTCAGAGCCACGACCCTGGGGGGAGGCTGACAGAGCCACCCCACACCCTCAAACCTGCCAGGCTCACCAGCACCATGACCTCCCTGGGGTCAGCCCCATGCCCTGAGTGCTGCCCTCCTGCACACAGTGATGCTCCTTCTCCCCAGGAGGGATCTGCTGCTCTTCCCACACAATCTAATTGGCCAGGCCTAATGCGCTGCACAATTACCATTAGCAAAGCAGGAAAATCTCTGATGGCACCTTCTGCTGGATTTCAGATGAGCTCAAGTGTTGGTGGCTCTGCAGTGACTCCTGGCCAAAGGCCTTGGCTTGGGCTGAGAGTCAGCAGGAAGGGGGGCAAGGGAGTGATGAGGGAGCACCTGTGGCTTTCACAAATTGGTGCTCAGGGAAGTTGGGAGAGGGCAAACCCCCCTGAGTTCAAGTGAGATCAAGGTGCTTCTTAGCACAGCACAAAGTCCAAAGTTTTGCAGAGCCCAGACTGCAACAGACGGAGATGGGAGCACTGCGGGTGACAGTCCCTGCCTGTTCCCAACGCCCTGCCCAGCCCAGAGGCTGCTCACACTCCCCAAGCCCATCCTTTGGGGCAGCTCCCACGAGGTGGATGCTGCAGGGCTCCAGAAGTACCTTGGTGCAGGGCCGTGCGGGCCGGGACTTTGGGGTCCCCGGGCGCCGGGCGCTCCCGTCCCGCTGGGCCTCGCAGCTCGGAGGCGACGGAGACAGGAGCAGCTTCTTCAGCTGCAAAGAGAAGGGGCAAGAAAAGGAGTCGGCATCGCAGCGAGGGCAGGAGAACACGCCAGCCCCTTGGCTCACGTGTGAGCACATCCATCCCCCAGCATCAGACCCGAAAATGAGGCAAAAAAATATCAGGCAGGGAGGGTTAGGGTTAGCAGTCCCCACCTCCTCGGGGCTGTGGGGCAGGTGCCTGGCTGTGTGCAGCCCTGTGGGGGTCGGGGCTGTCCCCACAGCATTCAGCCCAGGGATCCCCAGGCAGGCTGGGGCAGTGAGGACAGGAGGGAATTTACTTCCCAAGAACAACCCCACTCGTGTCAGACACACAGGAGCTGCCGTGGCATCCCAATGTCTCACTCCATCACTCCTGCCCTGAGGAGACAGAGGCTTTACACTGGTGTGAGTGATGGGTTTGGACAGCTCGCTGAGTCCCCGTGTGAGGCTCATTTAGCCAAAACATCCAGAGAGGGCCTCGACTCATTAACGAGCTTTCAAGGCGTTTTGGAGATGCAAATCCCTGTGGGATCTGTCAGGATCTCCCCCAGCACCGTGTCAGCCCATGGGCACCTGGAGCAGGGTTTTCCCCAGCTCACCCGCAGTGCCACCACCTCTGATGGCAGGGTCAGCACAAGGTTTTCCTTCTACTCAACCCCAATTTTGGTCAGGGGGAGGGAAAAAAAACCCAGACCCCACACCCAGCAACAACATTTGAGATTGTGCCCATGTGGCTCTAACGACCGAGGCGACAACAGCACGACTGCGGGGACTGCAGGAGAGACAGGTCTGGGGGGGTAGGGACTGATAGAAAAGGGGTGCCCGGGTCAGGGTCTGCCAGGAAATGCCAGCCGGGGCACCCACAGCTTTAGGAGAGAGGCTCCCGTGGGTGGAAGCGCCCAGCTCCCGTTCCCCCCCGCCCCTGCAACGTATACATCCTATATATACACATACAGGTCATGTGTGATATATACCCCTGCGCGGGGCGTGCGCGGTGGAAATGCACGCTGTCACCACTGGATGTCACTCCTCCCCTTTGCTGGGTTTTTGGGGACACCCCGGGACCGGGCTGGGGGCTCCGGGGGGGACTGTGAGCCGCAGGAGGGAGCAGGTTGGGTGTCCTGTCCCAGGGAACCTCCCAGGCACGGCAGGAAACGCTCCCAGTTCATCCTGGCCAGGAAGGGGAGCGGGGCTGGAGCCCCAGTATTGCAGGGAACCATGAGGGACGCTCCAGCCACCAAATCTGGAGGGACTGGAGGCCACACAGCCCCTGAGGGGCTTTGGTGGAAGGCACAGGGAGGGTCAAACCCTTCCACTGAACGCCGAGGGCAGGGGCTGACACTCGGGCAAGCTCCTCTTGTGACAGCAGGGAGCTCAGCCCAGGGCAGAGCCAGGGGGAAAAGCCACCACTGCCCATGGGCACGGGGCTGGGATGAGCCAGGGAGAGCCCCGGGCAGCCCCACACCTGCACGTGGGATTAAAATCAGGTGTGGGTGTGCCAAAGCAGCCCCCAGCCCTCTGCCACCCGCCCCCACCCCGTCCAGAGATAGATTTGTATACACACAGCTGGTTCCCGTGAGGATGGTGATGGAGGTGACAGCAATGATGCAGAACATGTATACGTATACAATACAAGTATATGCTTTGGTATTGACGGTTAAAGAGAGTTTTAAGCCTAGAATGAAAAAATTCAGACCTTGGCTTCCTATCATACCCATGCAGCCGGCTTATCTGGGGCTCATCCAAATCCACCTTAAACAGTAGGAAGTGGGTTCTTACTAGAGACAGCTCATCACACTCGGGGGCCGGGGGCGGCCCCCCCGTGACCGGGGCGGTGGGTTTGGGGGAGGGGGCAGGTGAGGTGGTGGCAGGGTTGAGCGTGTCCCCCTCTTCCATAGTTCGGAAGGCAGCCAGGCCCATGTCATCTCCCTGTATATCATCCAAAGTCTCGGTGAGGGCTGCCAGCAGCGCTTCGTTCTCGCTGTCTATTATCTGAAAGGAGCAGGCAGAGAAGAAAGGGGGGGTTAGGCTGGGCAGAGGGTCCCCGGGATGCTGGAGAGGGGACAGGGAGCAGCAGAGCCACACCAGCTCCCACACTTCCCAGTGACCCCACTGTGAGACCTGGAAGAGGAGCATCAGTCTGTCCACCTGCACCCCAGCAGGGAAAGAATGAATCAGAGCATCTTCTCTCCCCACAGTGCCTCCACCCCACCAGGAGGCAAACAGCAGCAGATAAAGGATCTGTCAGGAAAAAGCTCCTGGCCCAAATCCTCCTGACTCTGCAAGTGCAAGAGCTGTGAGCTCAGCCAGGGCTGCCCAGTGGACAAGAGGGCACAGCCTCCCAGGAGGGCACAGGGGAAGCTCTGCCTGGGCTGCACCACTGGCCTGATGCCACAGCTTGTGACAGCAACCACTCTGAGTTTGTGCTCACTGAAAGCCCCCAAGCACAGGCACCCCCAGCTCCTTAGGGGCTCTCAGCTCTCACACACTGGTGCACCCAGTGCTCTGTGAGAGACCCTGTCCAGAGCACAGCCCCAGTCACTCCCAAATGTCCCAGCAGCATCCCCAGATCATGCTGTTCACCCAAAAACTGGGTCAGGGGAGCTGTAGTGCAAGGCCCACCTCACTCTGGGCCAGGGGCTGCTCCTGCCTCCTCCCTGCCCACGGCTCCAGTTTGTCTTGGGTCCCTCCTTTCATCTGGGCTTTGGCTTTGCTGATGCACCTCCAGCCTTCCCAGTGCCCTCCCAGTCCCACCCAGCCCCACGAGTTCCCTTCCAGTCTGGCAGTACAGTGCTGAAGCCCAGAAGAGGATGCAGAAGCTGAGGAATGGCTGGAGTGAGCCAGGAGCTCCTTCTTTTTGGTCCTCCTCCATCACAATCTGAATGTAAACCATGTCCAAGGAGAAGCAGGCTACCATCAGCGATAAAATTAGCACGGGGGTAAAGTCAGGCTCCCAGGCAGGACTGCTGCCTGCACACAGCCTCCTGTGTTCCTCTCCTCTTGTTTGAAAATTAAACATCTTTTGTTCCGTGCCCTAACCTTGCTCGCAGTTACTAGAGCAGGCTCCAGGGAAAGGCAGCAGGATGCTCCATTTTTGGCTCCGTTTCTTTTCCTCCTGTTACTGGCACGAGATTGCTGTGCATACAAGTTCAGTGGGATACATTTCATCATACTCCACTGCTCCTCATCGGCCTGGCTTTTGCATTTCTTTTCTGTTTATCTTTTCCCCAGGAAGTTCACGGAAAATATGCATCTCGTGATGAAGGTCCCTCAGCTGGACTGGACCATTTTCAAGCACAGCATCAGCCCAGCATAAAAGCCAGAGGGTTGTTATTATGGGCAGGTTGGAAAATATTGAGGCTTTTTTTTAAATCTCCTTGTTAAAATAGAAATCCTTCTCCTCCCAAAATGTAACCCAGGGTTGGTGATTAGCTGGTACCAGTGGGTCACAACCTCCTCATGTAAGGGGGTAAAGGCCTGGGTGCTGCTCAGGAGGGCACAGAGACCCCAGCCCCAAGGACAGGCATGTCCAGGGCATGGCATGAGCTTTGGGCAGGGCGAGGGGGCTGCCCAGCCTGCTCTGTGCCCAGCCCCCTCTGCATCTCCCTGCTTCCAACCTGTGCTGTGCCCACAGCCCTGCCCTGTCCTCACAGCTCCAGGAGATGAGAGACAGGAGCAGAGGGACACAGAGCAGTCCTGCCTGTGCCCTGGAGCATCCCCTGCCCCAGCTTTGCACTGTGCTGGCACAGCCAGGGATCCACCCCAGCCCGGAGCTGAGGAGAGGAACACAGGGACCCCAGGGACAGAGGGGGCTGCCAGAGCAGGGAAACCAGAGGAAGGGGCTGCTTCCTGTGAAGGAATAGAGGAAGGGGCTGCTTCCTGTGAAGGAATAGGGGAAGGGGCTGCTTCCCTCTCCTGGGAAGGGAATTTTCCCAGTGCTGAGACCCCCGCAGTGCCGCCCTGGCACTCCGGGAATGGAACAGGACACGCTGCACCCCGGCTGCAATTCCCTGTGAATAATGCAGCACAGGAGGGCTGGCTCAGCAGCCTCCTCCTCCTCCTCCTCGTTATTAGCCCTACTCCACTTGCCCCATTTAGAGCCGGTGCACAAATTAATGGAGCACTAATCAGCTGGGGAGGAGATATTAATAGTCGTGTGTGTTCCCTCCTCCCACCCTCCCTCTGCCCCTGCCTCCCTCCCGGGGGGGATGGGGGTACCTGGAGGAGCTCGGAGTCGTCGGTGCTGTACTGGCTGGAGTCGGTCTCCGAGTGCTCCCCGCCCCACTGCAGCTCACCAAAGCAGCCAGCAGAGTCCAGGTCGCCGGCGTCCAGCTGGGACAGATCGATCTCGGGGAAGTCGGAGTAGAGGTGCTCCTCACCAGACACCTCATACTGAGCACAGGAGAGAGAGAAAAGGCTGAGCCCAGAGGAGCAGGCAGTGAGGACAGCAGCATTCCCCCCTGGCACCCAGTGATCCACCCCAGTGCTCCCAGCCCCGCTCCCCATGCGGCTCCAGGCACTGGCAGGGTGTGGTGGGCACCTTTCCACCCGCTGGGCCTGCACAGCCTGGCAAGCAATGGTCACTGGAGCAGCCCCAAAGCTGCCACCACTCCCCCGCTGGAGTCCCAGCTGTGGCACAGCTGGGAACAGCAGGACCTGCATGGGAAGAGCATTGTCCCTCCCAGTGAGCAGATGGTCAGGGCACAGCACAGCCACAGCAGAGTCACAGCACAGCCACAGCACATTCATCTTAGGGGCAATTCCTGCCCTTGGTGCCCTAAAAGTGACATCCAGTGGTGGCCTGGGGATGAGCAAAGGAGGCCTGGGACAGCAGCACACAGGGCCAGCCTCACACCTGCTGCTCACCCTGTCCCACCCCGTGGCCCTGAAGCACTCAGGACACCCCTCAGGGAAGCTGCACACCCCAAAGCAGGGCCAAGGCAGCCCAGAGCCTGCTCCCTGCACCGTGCAGGGTGGGGAGGACAGCGTGGACATGAATGGATGTCTGAGAGCACACGGGGTGATGTGAGCTGCAGGAACTGAGCTAAAAATCTCTGTTTAACCACAGAAAGGAGATGGCACCTGCCCCACGTGGCTTCCAGCCACAAAACCCCACAGCTGCACCCAGCACCCACTGCCTGCCCTGGCACTTGGACCGTGCCTGGTTCTGCCTCTGGTTCTGCCTCGGTGTCCAGGGTGAAACACAGGGAAAAGGTCTGGTGAGACTCCTCCCAGCACTGCCTGCCCAAGGGGAGTCTTCTGGCAGTGAGGGAAGCAAGTTTATTTACAGAGCAAATGGATTTTGGAGCAGGCAAACATCTGAGCATGTGAGAGAGGCTGCAGGGGAGCGTGGGGGCCCCTCCTCCCGAAGCACCCTGGAAGGGTCTCCTCCATCACTCAGTGGGAAGGAAAAGGGATTTCAAACCCAGCTGCAGGAATGGAAAAGACAGCTTTTCTCTCTTTCTCTTCTCATTTTTTGTTTTTCAAATTGGGATAATCTGGGATTACTGGCTGTGTTCCCCCAGGCTGAGGAGCCTGTCTGCCACGCTCCCCACCGCATTCAGGACACTCCAAAGGACACTCCCCTGCACACACTCACTCCCTTTTTGCATTTTTCACCTGCTTCCCACCCTGCCCAATCCCAGGGGAGGTGGAAAACAGGGAGAGCACCTTGGAGGGCACAGCAAGGGCAGGGGAGAGTGGTTTTATGGCCTGATAGGGAGCCAGTGCCAAGTCCCAGCCATGCCCAGGGGCTGCAGTGGGGCTGGGGATGCAGGGAGCTGCTGGTGCTGCCCCAGACAAAGCTCTGGGAGCTGCCCCCACTCTGGGGGATGCTCTCCCAGCACCCTCCCTTCACCTTTTTGCTGGAGGAATGTGTATCAGGTAGATATCACAAGGGTAGTGCCACAAACAGTATCGAGCACCCCTGAGTGGCTCTGGGAGCTGAGAACTCCTCCTGGGATAACCCCTCCAGGGATGGGGATTTCTAACCTGCCCTGCAAAAACCTTTGTTCCCAAGTGCCAGAGCACATGCAGCAGGTCAGGAGTCCCCACTGCCAGCTCTGGGGACACAAATGCTGCCTCTCCCCTTGTTCTGTCCCCTCTGCTCTGGGATCAGATGTCCTTTGGCCTTTCAGATGTGTCCCTTACCTGCTGTGGCTTGTCCCTGCCTTCCTGTCCCTGCTCTAGCGCCTGCTCCAGAAAAAGTCTTGTGACAACTTTGTCTCCCCCTTCTCCCCAAATCTTCCCATGGGAACACAGGCAAAGGCTTTTATTTTTAGCCAAGCCATACATACATAGATATACGTGTGTCTGTGTGTGCGTGTGTGCGTGCAATTAAAAATAGCAGAGCAGCCAAATTCTCCTGCTCCTTTTGATATGCCACAAGGGAAAAGATCCTGGTGCTGAGATCACAAGGAGCAGCTGACACCAGTGCTCGGGATGTCTTTTGATCAACTCCACAGATGTGACATGTCCCCATTGGCAACAGGGCTGGGTAAAAATAAACCCCTGCAATCTAATGCTGCTGAGCTGCCCTCTCTGGGCACTCGGGGCAGGGCTGCCCTGCCACTGCCACGCTGGGGATGCTCCCAGTTCCTGCCTCCCACAGGTCAGGAATGCCCAAAACTCAGCTCTGTCTGTGTGGAGCTTCATCCTCTCCTCCTTGACGGGCATGGGGCAGCCTTTGCTTAGTGGGGTCACCACACTGCCACCTGGATGGGCACCCCAGCCAGTCCCCTCTGCTAGGCAGGGTCACTCACCCAGCCCAGCCCCTTGGACCTGGGCTCCAGAGGGAACCCACGGCCCCTGAGCCCCTCTGGGCTGGCCACAGGGCTGGGGAAGGGGCCAGCCCCCTGCCCAGCTCGGGGGTGGCAGCAGCCATGGGGACACTGCCTGTGGGCACGGGACCTCATCTGCTCTGACTCTCCCTTTTCCCACCCTCTGCACTTCCTGCTGCCTTGGGAGAGGAGTGAACTTTTGTTCTAATTTTACTCGGGACTTTGTAGGAAGATCAGCCATGGGTTCTTGGTGTGCAGCCAGCAAACACCCATGGAGACACGCTCAGAGATTCGGAGGCATCCTCCAGCCCAGACACCTGGGCCGGGTGTGCTGCAGCAAGGCTGCCACCAGAGAGCTGCTGCCACCAGAGAGCTGCTGCCACCAGAGAGCTGCTGCCAGTGCCTGATCAATCCCTGCTCCAGGCAGGAGAGCTCCTGCTGTCTCCTTGGTCAGCATCCCTCTGTCTCCTGGCAGTGGAAGAGCTCCTGGGTGCTCTTGGGCTGCTCCCGCTCCCTGTCCCTTTGTGATGTCCCCAATCTGTCCTCCCCAGGGCAGTGGCAGCACAAGGAGCTGGCACAGGGTTAGATCCACCTCCCTGCCCGACTGTGAGGGTGTTCAATGCAGTCTCTGGTGGCCCCAGAAGCTCTGGGGACATGTCCTAGGCTGGACCTGCAGCCACTGGCTGGAGCCACATCCAAGGATGTCCCAGCTCAGTGCTGGCTCTGACACCCTGGGGACAGCAGGTGGGACATGTCCCTTTCAGTCCTTCTGGTTTGGAGCAGTGTGAACTCTGGCACGTGAGGTCTTCTTATCTCTGAAGAGACAGGAGACTCCTCCCCAGCCCAACTCTAATTCAAACACCGGATTAACGAGACAGGAAATGCTTTCCTCTTTTTCAGTGTCAACTTGGGCTCCCCAAACGAAACCCCTGCAGTCAGCAGGACTGGAGAGGCTGGCTGGGGTCAGCTGCATCCACGAGCCCAGGGAGAGCAGGAGCAGCCCTGAACCAAGCAGGGGCTCAGCTCATTGTCTGCTCTGCTGAGCTGGCTCAGGAGCTGGGGACAGCGCAGTGACCGTGACACAGAGACCTGCAGGTGCTCTCCTCTGTCTCACTCCAGCACTGCTAGAAATTACCCTTATCTGCAGAACCCCTGGCTCCAACCCCTTGAAGTCGTGGCCAAGAATTGTGGCGTGGGCCGTGGGCACAGGGGGTGATGGCACACGTGGGGCTGGTGCTTATTCAGCCTGCACAGGGGCAGCCTCTGAAGCGCCGCTGGCCACGGGCAGCACCTTCCAGGAGCCTCCTCCTGCCCTGCCTGCACAGCAGCCCCGGGGTGCCCTGCACTGGCCCTGCCACTCACGTGCCATGGGAAGAAGGAAGGAAAGAGGCAGCACCTCGGAGGGGCCAAGGGAAGCAGCAGGAACAGCAGCCCACTCCTCGCTGGGGAGCAAATGGTGACTCAGCTCCTCCCTGCACAGCCAAGAGCCTGCCCAAGGCATTAAGGGATAAATATACATCCACACGTGCTGCAGGCACTGCCCCAGATCAGCCAGCAGCGCTCAGGCTGGCACCCAGAGCAGCAGCAGGTGAGAAATGCTGAGAACACCAAGGGCTGCTCCCACCAGCCCTGCCCAGCCCCACCGGAGCTTCTCCCTCCTCACCCTCACCAGGACTGGAAAAAGGAAAGAAAATCCTTGGGCAGGGGTTTTGCAGAGTTGTCTGGGCTTATCAGGAAATCCGTAATCACAGACTGCTTCAAATGGGGATTACAGCCCTGCAGGGAGATGGGCACCAAGGGCTGCTCTGCAGGGTGTTCCAGTGATGGGCTCTCACTGGGCTGGTGGCACTGGGCTGGCTGGTGCAGCACTGGGCACAGCCACTCCCCCCTTTCAGGCAGGGCTGGGTGCCTGCAGACCCCCAGCACCCTCCTGAGCTGCCCCAGGAGCAGCTTTGGGAACATGACCCACACTGGGACCGAACCCAGGGGTGCACCCTGCTGTCCCCAAGCTCCCAGCCAGGGGACACGGTCCCCATGGGCTCAGGCCATCAGCACCAGGGCCAGGTGCTGCCAGCCCCTCACCATCCCTAGGGATGTGCCAGCTCCATGCCAGCCCAGAGGGATGTGGGATGTGTGGGGTGGGCAGCCTGGCTCCAGCACCAGGCAGGAGGGCAGAGGTGGGAATGGAAGAGAGAGCTATAAATAAGTGTAAATACAGCAAGGAGGCACCTGGCCAGAGCTGTGAAGGTCACCAGAGCGTGTGCCAGCAGATAAGCAACCCCCCTCCTCAGTGGCATTTGACAAAATGTCACTGTGAATGAGGGAGAGGTGGTGTCGGGTTGTGCCTTGGCCCTGTCACCCCTTGACACCCCCAATATTTATAGCCTGAGAGCCCCACAGTGAAGGGTGAGGGGTCCCTGGAGGTGAGGGGACCCTGCCTGCACACACAGGGAGCACAGGCAGGTCCCTCATCCCCTCCCCAGGTTTGGGGGAAGGCACACAGGAACCTCCCAGGCTGCACAGAGCATGAGGCACCTCTCTGTCCTGCCAGGCATTTTGCCCTCTGCCCCCTGTTAATTTTTAATTACTTTTTTTAACTTTCTACTAATCCGTTTTAACGATTCAGCTCAACCAGCAAGAGGCAAAACCTCATTTAAAACCCGGACTAAGCAAACAGCAGCTCCTTCTTCCTCCTGAGCCACTCCAAACCAACTTCTGCTGGTCCCTCTGGGTGCAGCACGTGGGAGCTGCCGGGCCCCACGCTGGGCATGCTGTGCCAACACTGCCTGGACTCAGAGCTTGGACTCAAAGGTTGGACCTGGTGACCTCAGAAGTCTTTTCCAACCGAAATGATTCTGTGATTCAGTGGCACACGTGGAGCAGCCACCCTCCCAACACAGCCTGAGATGTGCTGGGTGGGAAAAGGGGGTGCAGAGAGGGAAAAGGGGTGCCCAGTGCCAAGCCCTGAGCCCCAGCCCCAGCCTGAGCATGGTCTCGCTCACTGACTTTTGTCTTACATTAGAAGGTGTAATTAAGATCAACCAGGAGATGCCAGTAATGGGAAATATTAAACATTAACCGCAAACAATAAACATGAACTTGCCAGGATAACTTTGATATGCAGGAAAGATGCAAGAAATTGCACTAAACTGTCCTTGAGTCACAGGATAGAAATAAGGAGCCTGAGATACTGGTAATAATGCCCTGGATAAACAACATTCTGTTGGAACACTTCAAACAAAGGTGTGGCGGGTTTAGGAAGAAGGGCAGCAGTGAAATATATCACAGGTTACAGAGCTGCATGTTCACACCACACTCAGCTCATTTATTCAGGCTCCACATTACAGAGTCCAATTTGGCTCTGCCTGAGCTCCAGGACCAGCCCAGGGCTGCAGCCCCCACCAGGGAGCCCCTGCAGCCCCCACAGACCCTAAAGCACCCCCCAGTGCTGCCAGGCACAAGGCAAGGGCAGGTGGTGGCCGTGCCCCGTGCAAGGAGCAGACAGAGCAGGAACAGGCTGTCCCCAAGGAGCACCTCCTCTCTCAACACCCCCTAATGGAAACAGCCCTGTCTGTGTCCCTGTGGTCTGCCAGGGCTGGCAAGGCAGTGCCAGCACACCTGGGCACCCACGGCGTGCTCAGAACTGTGCCTGCCCAAATGTGACAGCTTCACCCTGCACCCCTGGGGCCAAGCTGCAGCCCCCCGTGGCAACCCACCCTGCCAGCAGCCAGCCTGGCAAATGCCATCCACCATCCAAACACACAGGTGCCAGTGGCTGCTGCCAGCCCTGTCCCTGTCACCAGCTCCTGTCACCACTCCATGGCATTAGCCAGGCAGGGCACAGACCCTGAGCTGAACACTGGTGGGGTTTTCTAAGAAATTCCTTGTTATCTCCCCAAAGCAAAGGCAGGACCAACGGACAGCAGCTGGCACGAGCTGAGCTGGGCACAAAGCACAGTGGGACTGAAATGTGCCAGCAGCTCCCAGCTCTCCAGCCCTGCCACGGGACCCCCTGGCCGTGGGACAGGCAGGGAAGGAGCAGGAGCAGGAGCAGGAGCAGGAGCAGGAGCAGGCAGGGCTCCCCCAGCACCCCTCACCTCCTCCCTGGGAGGTCTCCTCCAGTCTGTGTGGGACAAGGACAGGGCAAGAGGTGGCACAAGCCCTGCAGCCCTGAGAGGATGCCCAGTGGCACTGGGAGCAGTGGGGACTGTGGTGGAGGCCAGCAGAGCATTGAGACACTGAAATTCTTGGGGTGGCTTCCACTCACACAGCACTGGAGGTGGCAGGAAAGGCTGTGGCTCCAGACAAGCCAGGCTGGCAGCACAGGGGACCAGGCTGTGCCATGACAGGGGACAGGTCCTGACTCACTGAGGAGCTGACTGTTAGCCAGCTCTGCTGGTCACAAGAATTCCCCACGATGGCAACTCCTTCCTTTTGTAAGGAAAACATGAGGGGGTGATTATTTTCAGACCTTCCTCTTCTGATGTCCCTGCAGCCAGCAGCCACATGACTGATGTGGGCACAGGACAGCAGTGAGGAGGAGCAGCCCTGTCCTGCCCTGGGGAGGTTTGGTGCCCACTCAGAGGCTGACAGGGCTCCACGAGGCCCTTTCTGCCCAGAGGGCATTGCAAACATCCTCCCATGGCACAGCCTGGCACACCAAACCCCAGCTCAGCTCCACGGGCACTGCTCACCCTGCACTGGCAGCTCTTCACCCCTCCCAGCCAGCTCCAAGAGCAAATCCCTGCCTGGCAGCCCCGAGTGTCCCTCCAGCTGCCACTCTGTGAAGTCAGAGCTGTGGTGGCACTCAGGGGCAGGCAGAGCCACTGCCCACGGGGACATCACCACCTTGTGCCACCAAGGCCAGCCACAGCCTTGGCATCCCCCAAGCTCCCAGGAGCTCCCCTTGGCTTTCCAGGAGCCACAGCCTGGGAGTCCCTGCACTGCCCCAGCCTGGCCCTGCCCAGCAATTCCCAGCACATTCTGGCACTGGGTGTCATCCCGTGTGACACTGTGACACAGAGCTGAGGTCACACCCGGCCCCAGTCCTGCCCCAAGCCTGCCCCTTTCACACCTGACAAGCAGGTGGAGAGAACCTGCTGCCTGCCAGCCTCCCCAGCCTGCTGCCACCCCCTGCCAGCTCTGCCACCATCACCTGCAGCACACCCTTCACCTCCCCCAGCACAGGAGCCTTTGCACAGCTCGCTGATGCTCTGGCAGGAGCAGGGACTGCCTGGACAAGGTGTCCCTGCTGGGGGCACTCCTGGTGGAGAGCTGGCATCAGGGCAGGGGGAAAGCCCAGCTCCTGCCCACCCTGGGAGCCCTCCTGGCAGGGAGGTGGCAGCAGGACAGGGGAAAGCCCAGCTCCTGCCCACCCTGCTGCAGCAGCCTTGATTCAGAGGGGGTTCAGGTGCCCCCTGCCATGGAAGGCACCGTGGGTTGGCACTGCCCACAGCTGCTGGTGCCCCCAGCAGCCTCTTAGTGCTAATCAGGCCGAGGCAGGAGACAGGGAAGGTTCAAGCTGGGGTTAAGAAGGCACAAGGAGGATCTTCCTGCATTAGCCTGACCTCACAGCCAGCCCAGCCCCAGGGACAGCCCTGCCCTGCTGGGGTCAGGCCACCAGCACCAAACCCTCAGTGGGACCCTCCAGGAGCCCTTCTCCTGCTGGACACGGGCTGTGCTGGCCCTCCTGCCAGGGGTGGGGCTGTGAGAGCCCCCACTGTGCCCAGCTCCCACGTGAAAATAAAGTTTTCAGCTGGATGCACGAGGTCTCAGAGGATGCAAACCTCTGTGCGAAGGGAAAAAACACTCAGATGTGTCCTTCCCTCAAAACCACTCAGATGTGTCCTTCCCTCAAAACCACTCAGATCTGTCCTTTCCCTCAAAACCACTCAGATGTGTCCTTCCCCTCCTGCCCAGCCTGTCCAGCTGTGCCCAGTGCAGGTGGAAGCCCCAGCTGTGCCAGGTAGGTGGGCACTGCTGGCCACCCCTCACTGCCCATGGCACCCTGCACCTCCCTGTCCCCATCACCTGGGGACAACAAGAGGTGAGTCCCCCCCTCTTCTCCTCCTGAATCAGGGGCTCCCTCTCCTCCCCCCAAATAAATGATTGCCCATTTTCTGCACAGCACCTGGAGTGTCCTGCCCACAGGACTGTCACCAGCCAGTGTGGTCACCTCGTGGTCACCTCGTGCCTCTGCTCTGACACCTCTGTGCCCAGGAAGCTGCTGGGGAAGGGGAGTGCTGCCAGCTGGGCATTTTCCAGGTGGGCATCAGGAGTCCCTGGGATGAAGTGATGATCAGTATTGATACCTCTCCAGTTCTGTGGGGAAGGTGGGAGCAGAGCAGGTCCCAGCAGGTCTGGGGATGCAGGGACACGCTCACAGGTGGATGCTGGAGGTGAGAACCCTGAGCAGCACCTCTGGGCAGGCTGGGCACCCAGCAGCACACCCTGTTTGCTCTGGGGATTTCCTGGGGCTGCACAAGGCTTTGCTGTGTCCGGGTCTGCACTGTCAGGTGTCCCAGCCAGGTCACCTGCCCCCAGGGCTGGGCTCTGGCCCTGCTTTTTGGCTCTGCAGGAAGCATTTCTGGGAGCCACAGCCTGGAGCTGGTGCTGCCAACCTGCTTTCCTCAAGCTTCCTACTCTGCAAACAACTGACTCACCCTGGAAAGAAACAGCTCCAAGATCTCCAGATAGAAAAATCCTTCGAGGGCAAGAAGCTCCTTCAGGAGCTCATGCAAACTCACATTCACACAGCTTTGTTCTATTCCAAATTCTCTCCTGTG
The DNA here is from genome assembly GCA_013400575.1 of Peucedramus taeniatus. Taxonomy (NCBI): domain Eukaryota; kingdom Metazoa; phylum Chordata; class Aves; order Passeriformes; family Fringillidae; genus Peucedramus; species Peucedramus taeniatus. The sequence continues at coordinate 375,106 of WBNO01018677.1, forward strand.
AGGGACCACACCTTTCCCCTCCCCAAAACCCCAGGCAAGCTCCAACAGGGCAGGAGAGGAAGGGTCTGGCCACTCCCTGCAGCAGCAGCTGGGGCCCCTCTACCCCTCCCAAACCAGTTGGGGGCCCTTCTGCTCCTCCCAAACCAGTCTGGGTGAAGCCCACAAGCACGAGTTCTTACACTAAATCAGATCCTTTAACTGCTCCAGTGCTGTGCCAGCTCCCTCACCACCCTGCCCTGAGCCTGCCTGCCCCCAAGCCTTGTCCCCCCTGTTTCTGACCCCAGCTGACCCAGGGATCTACAGAAAGGCAGAGACCCCAGGGCAGGCTGGCCTGAAATCCAGCCCTGAGCTCTGGCTCTGACCCAGCAGCCACCCCTGGGTTGGGACCATCAGAGCCAGGGGTCCCCTCTGTGGGGGGAAGCCACCTCTACCCTGGCAGTGCCACATCCCAGGTGGTCAAAACCCCGTGCAGGACTGGCAGGGGTTAAGGCTCCTCAGGCCTGGCTTGGTGTGCCACCTTCATGCACTTTGCATGGCCCAGAGCCTGGCAGCAGCTCCCCTGTCATGTGAGCAGCTGCAGCTCCCAGCGCTGTGCCTTGCTCTTATCCACCCGCTCTTATCCATCCCTCTCCCTCTGCTGCCTCCGTGGCAGGGGCTGCCACATGGGAACGTGGCCAGGAGTCCTCATCAGAGCCTCCAGTGTCACCTTGGAGGGTCCTGCAGGGAGGCAGGGCAGCACCAGGGCTGTGCTCAGAGTGGCCCCGCGGGGACTCGCAGGGACATTGCTGGGGCACAGCCCTGCAGCTGGGACTGGAGCTGGAGGAGAACAGCCAGCCCTGCCCCTCCCAGCCTGACAGCAGGGCACAGAGGGCACGGTGGGCATGGCTCCAGAGCAGGCAGCCCCTCAGCCTGCCCACCCAGCCCGTGTGTACCCAGGGCTGGCCGAGCCAGGCTGGGTTATGCAAACCACAACGGGAGCTGTTTCAACCAGTTGGACTCCTGCCTGGCAGTCAGGTGCCTTCCTCCTCCTCCTCCTCCTCCCAAACGGCTGCCAGTGCCCTGGGCAGCTGCCCAAGCTCTGCGGGTGCCTCTGTCCCCTGAACACGCCTGTGGGCCAGGGGCTGTCCCTCCCCTGTGCCCTTCCTTGGCATGTGGGGGGCAGGCAGGGGGCTCACTGACCCCCAGCACCATCTGCTGCTCTCCCCTGGCTCAGCTCTGCCAGTGGGGTGTCCTTGGGGTGCCCTCAAGTGTCCCTGTACTGCCAAGGCACAGCTGGCACCACGGGCGGGCACAGGGAAGGTTGTGCACCCTTCATAGAATCAGGGAATGGTTTGCATTGGGAGGGAACCTTAAAGGTCTTGTTCCACCCTCTGCCAGGGGCAGGGACACCTTCCATGTCCCAGGCTGCTCCAAGCCCCATCCAACCTGGCCTTGGGCACTGCCAGGGATCCAGGGGCAGCCCCAGCTTCCACTGTGGCCAGCAGGCAGCAGAGATGTGGGGCTGTGCAGGCAGTGGGAAGGGGCTGTTTGCCCCATTGCTGGTGAGTTTTACCCAGCACTGTGCTCACGTTGGCATTTCCCATCGCTGGGAGCTGCAGGAACCCTGTGCAAGGAAGGGTGCAGGAAAAAAGTCCTGGTGCTGTGAGCCACGAAGGAAGGCCTGGGCAGAGCTGGTCACATTCCTGTCACCAGCTGAATGGTCACCATTCCTGTCACCAGCTGCCTCTGCCACACTCACACCTCATGGCAAGGGCTCAGTGTTTGGCTGTGCCTGGAGAAACCCTCCCCAGGCCAGGAGGAGCCAGCAGTGGACAGCATCTGTTCCCAACATCCTGTGACATTGCAAAACACAGGGAAAAACCCAGATCCCAGCACCAGGAATCTTCATGCAAATCTCCTCTTTCCCAAGCTAGTACCAGCCTCACACCCTGGGATGGCAGGAAAGCACAGCCTGGCTCTGCACAGGGCTCTTTGCACAACACTCCAGCCTCTCCTGGAATTTCAACAGGGATTACCAGGCACTGCCAGTGGGGGTCTGGCAGCCCCAGCTCCAGCAGGAACTGTCCCCTCCCCACCCCAGCTGCTCCTGGCAGCTGCAGTGGCACAGCCAAGCTGCTGGGGGGGTTTAGGGACCACAGGGATCAGCAGCTCCATGGGGTGAGGGCTGTGCTGGCTGCACCAGCAGCAGGGCTGGGACAGGAGCTGACACCGGGCTGGGGTGGCACCAGGGATGGCTCCATCCCTGTTTTCTTTACTACAAAATTCTGTGCAACAAAATAAAGCCTTTGCCAAATGAAACGGGCCCCAAGCCAGCTCCTTCCAAGGCTCCCTGGAATGCTCTGCTCTCTCATCCCTCAGCAGGCACTGAGATTTTGTGCAGGTATCAGTTTTTCTGTTCAGGATGCTTTTCCAGCTGGATGTCTTTGATGAGCTTTTCTGCAGAGGTGGCATGGAGCTGGAGGAGCAGGGAAACCTGCCTGTGGTGAATGGTAAAACCCTCTGGCAACGCCGTGACGCTGCTCCAGACACAGAGTCTAAATTTAGACTCCTCATTTATTATCCTGCAGCTGCTGGCTTTGGTGTGAGAGGAGCCAGGGGCTGCACTGATACTCCCCTCACCCATGGCTGGGGCTGCCTGGACACATCCACAGGCTCACACTGGCCCAAACTGGGTGCAAAGCATAAAATAATCCACAAACCTTTTCTCTGGGTGTCTCCTGAGAGATGAGACTGAGTCTAAATCCCCCACTCTGCATCCCACCAGGGTTTAGATGGGCTGGCATCAGCAGGTCCTGCCCGGGTGGGAAGGGGTCCCCCTGCTCCTGCTGAGTGGTACCCAGGTTTCTGGCAAAGGATGGGAGGCTTTCCTGTGGCTTCCCCACTGCCAAAATCCAGGCATCTTCCTCAACCAAACCAGCCACAGTTGGAACAGAGAGGCAGGAGGGCAGGGAGCCATGGGTGCCTCATTTCCTTCCCTCTGGGATGTGCAGCAGAGAGAGGAATCCTGGTGTGACCCCAGTGCTTGGCAAACGATGCCCTGCCTGCAGTGCCAGGGAGACAGCAAGTGCAGCCAGGCTGCCCTGGGTGAGGAGCCATCCCTGGAAGCCACAGGAAAGCCACCCATCCTTTGGCAGGAGGCCTGCGTGCCTCCATCAGCACATCTGGGAGAAAGGGGTGAGAAGGAGGGATGGCCAGGCAGCCAGGCTGGGCTGTGGACTCACAGCAGCCATGCCCCCACTCCTGGCACCGAGTCCCAGTGAGACGGGGCCAAGCGGGACGGAACTCCAGGCATCCCTCCTGCTGCCATCCCTCCTGCTGCCATCCCTCCTGCCTCCCAGGGCTCCCAGCCAGGTCACACTGGGACACCAGGCTCCCTGGGTGGCCAGCACTGCCCTACCAGCACAGCCTGGCCAAAGGAACCAGCCCCAGCTCCCCAGTCTGCCCCCCACAGCCAGCCCAGTGGCCAAGCAGGAGGCTGGGCAGTGCCAGGAGAGGGTTAAGCCATTCATCATCGCTGCTGGAGAGCAGCTGGACCTACAGCAGCACCAGTCCTGCCCCCCACACACTGCTACTGGGACCTCTGAAGGGTCTCCCAAGCTGTGGGGTCTGTTGGGCTGCCTTATCCTCCTTGGGGACAATGGGGTGGAGTGGTGGCAGCAGCAGAGGCAGCCTGGTGCCCGCTGTGCCAGCTGCTCAGGAGGGGACTGGGAACCTGCCTGGCACTCCTGCTGCACACCCACCCTCTCACACCTGGGCCCTGGGAGGGTGGGACTCAGCCCCCAGGAGCATCCCCCAGCAGGGACAGAGGTGACAGTCCCTGCTCTGAGCATCCCAGCCCTGGGCTGAGCCTGGTGGCTGCAGGGACACCAGGGACACGAGGGATCTCACGCCCCAGGCTGCTGGCCCCATACAGGGACAGGCAGGACCTGGCACAGGGCTCATGGAAAAGCCACTTGGAATGACTTGGGGTCCCTGCCCCCCCCAGAGTGTCCCCACTGTTCCTGCCACTGACCCACGGGGACCTGCAGCCCCAAAGGCCTCCCTGTGCCTTTTGGGGCTGCTCCTCCTTCTCCCCTCATTCCCTTTTCAGGCACCATCCTATGCACAGACTTTCAGCAACCCAAAAAATCCCCAGATGTGATCCCTGGGTGACCTCCTCCTCCTCCTCCTCCCTGTGCTGACATCTGCTGAAGCAGCACAGAGGGGACACAGGGACACCCTGTTTCTGCCTCCCCCCCTCGGCCCCAGAGGCCTTTCCCCTGCTTTCCCCCGGTTCAGGAGGGGCATAAACCCTTGGGCAGTGGCTGGTATTTGGGTAAGAGGCCACACTGGGGTACAGAGCCAGGAGCACGTGCTGCTGCTGTCCTGACACACAGAGGGCTGGGGCTGTGCCTGGCCATCAGCACAGGCTCAGCAACTCTCCCACGGCCACCAGCAACACCCCCGGGACCCCCGAGGCCAGCTGGGAGGGGTGACAGGCAGGGGAAGAGCTCAGTGGGGAGCAGAGCTGCCTGCCCGAGGCTCTGCCCTCTCTGCTCCCACTGCCTTTCCCCACTGCAGGACTGCTGCTGCCCTGCTGGGAGCAGCCCCGTGCCCATCTTCCATGGGATACTCTGCCACAAAGCTCCTTGCCCCCTCTGCCACGCTCCTCACCCTCCTTTGGCTACCAGCTGTGACCCTCTCCCGCGGGAGCATTTTCCTAGTGCCCGCCAAGGGATTTGCAGGTATAAAGTGCTCACTCAGTGCCATCGGTGCCCGGGAGCCGCTGGCATCCACCTTGGCAGGCACCCAGTGCTGTCCTGGAGAAACCTGGGCAAAAATCTCAGCCTGGCACTGCTGAGCCCAGCCATGGCCCCTGCTGTCGCCCCTCGCCAGGGGCACGGGTCCCGTGGGGGGAGGCAGTGCCCGGAGCAGGGCACATCCAAAGAAGGAAAAGAGTTGGACGGATGGAGGAGCCGGCCGGGCTCCCTGGCCAGCCAGCCCATACTGTAAAAGGAGTGGGAGCAGGGAGTGCACAGCCTTGGCTCCAGCAGTTTTAAGATGGCTGTGAAGCTGAGAGGAGGAGGAGAAGGAGGAGAAGAAGAAGGAGGAGGAGGACATTAACCCTCCCAGCACTGCACTGCAGCCACCAGCACTGCAGGGAGGTGAATGGCAGCTTTCCAGAGGCTCCACTTAACAGTAGATGGACTGGGGAGCACTCAACTCCCACCTAATAAAATCCAGCTGGTGATGCTTTCAGGTCTGGCAGGGCTGAGCTGGGAGATGCTGACCTCAGACAGGCTGTGGGAAGGAGGAGGAGAAAGAGAAGGAGGAGAAGGAGGCACATGGCAAATAAAGGACCCACCATGGGACAGGACATTCAGTAGGACCTTAAAGACCCCTTGAATATGGACAGGAATAAAAGATGCCCTTCCACTCGTGCTGCCCCTGGGGCTCAGCACACCAGAGGGGCAGGAAAGGGACACCCCTGGGTGCCATCCTTCTGGGTGCCTGCATTGCCATTCCTTGCTGGCTGCTCAGCAGGGAGCAGCAGAGCCAAGTGACTGCTCAGCTTCCCTCCTTTTGTCCCTGTGGACACTCACGTGAATATTCACGTTTTTCCTGCTTAATGTTTTCCTTTAAAAACATCGGGCTTGGCCCTCCTGGTGCTTTTCTGCAGGATTCATCAGAGCTGCAGCGACTGGAGGAGCCAAGGTACCGGGCACTTAACAACAACTTCCCTTCTCCAAAGTTTTAATTGGTCATTGACGTCAAGTGATTATTGAGAATTATTAATTAAGAAAGCATTTAAGAGCCTGGCTTTTGTTGAGGTTTTGCCGTTACAATTAGTTTATCGGCCAACAGGAGAAACATCAGCCTTTGCAGTCACTTGGAGTGCAGCAAAGTGCCCATAATTAATTTCCCTTTCCGCAGCAAGTGCTTTGCTCTGACCTGCCTTGGGGACTCGCCTTTCTCCAGGTGTGCCAACCACAACAGCCCTGGAAACACGCAGCCACAGGGACATCAGGATGGGAACACCGTGTCCCCTCCAGCCCCTCACTACGCAGGGATAGCAGCTCTTTTCGGGAAAGCATCCTGGCCACACGCCCTGATCCTGGGGAGGAGGCCACCCTGCCTTTGAAAGAGATTTTCTTTTTATCTCCTTCCTGCCCTGGGGAAGCAGCTGCCTCGCAGGTGCTTGGCACTGAGAGGATGTGTTTTGGCAGCCCAACACTTTCCAGGAGTTCCCTGAAGCCCCTCACACACCGGCAGCACCCACCGCAGACAGCAGCAGGATGCTGGCGGGGTGAGCTGAGGCTGGAGAGGCAGGAGAACCCCATGGGACGGCTCCAGGAGCGGGGCTGGAGCGCTGCCTGCTCCTGCCTCAGTCTGTGCACAACCTCAGGCTGCTCCCTGCAGCAGCAATTGCTGCCTCTCCACCTCTGCTGGGGCACCAGCAGCTCCTCCTTCCCTGCGGGATCTGGGGTGCTGCTGGATGGGGGAGGCTGGGAGCAGGGCTGAGGGGCTGGCAGGCTGCAGAGTGGGTGCCAGCACAGTCCAGCCCTTCCAGAGCAGGCTGCAGGGTGTAGGGATGCAGGAATGCAGGATGCAGGAATGCAAGATGCAGGAATGCAGGGTGCAGAGATGCAGGGTGCAGGGATGCAGGAATGCAGGGTGCAGGGATGTAGGAATGCAGGGTGCAGGAATGCAGGATGCAGCCCTGCCCTGTGCTCCCAGCCGGATGCTGCTGCTGCATTCCCTCACAGCACCCCAAGTGCAGCACCAGGAGGGACCAGCAGCCCCTGCTCAGCAACTGGGTCAGCTAAATATAAACGGAGCAGCCCCAGAACCAGGCACCCTCCTGCCTTGCATCATTGACACCCTAAAAACCACGGCCTGGGGACAGGGGCTGTGGCAGCTGCCACCTCACCAGAGGCTCTGCTGAAGCTGCTCCTTTGGAGCCATTGCTCCAAGAGCTCCAACCCTTCCCCCTGCTCACCCAAGGCAGCCACCATGGAGCTGGGGGACCAGGTGGGACAGATGCCTGCAGGACAAGGGGACCAGGTGGGACAGATGCCTGCAGGATGAATGTTCCCAGGAGGCCATGGCTGCAAGCTGTGTGTGCACTCCTCCACACAGAGCAGGCCCCCAGGAGGGAGATTTCCACTTCCATTTATCCAAACCAGCCAGATCAGCTCCCAGGCACCAAGACAAGCAGCTCAAACCCCCTCATTAGGGCTGGGCAGATGCCTCCCAGCCCAAGGGGTGCAGGCGTGCACCCACAGGTTTGGCTCCTAGGGTGATGGTCAACCCCTGTGCTGCACACTCCTGAGTAAGAACATTTTGTAGGAAGACTGCAGCAGGAGAGTTAGTCCCAGTATCCCCAGTTTGCTGCACCCCAAGGGCAGATGCCACCCCCAGTGCAGCCTGTCCTGTCATTTGTGGGTGTAGTAAATTTGGTGCTGGAGCACAAAGAGGCAGATATGGGGTGCTTTGAGCTGCTCCCTTCACAGCCTTTTTGGCACCATGTGGGAGAAGAGGGATGGTGCTCACCCTGCACCCCACACGCAGCCTGAACAGCCCTTTGCAGCCTGCAGGTCTCCAGTTGTCTGCAGCCGAACATCACCCAGCCCGGAGGGTTGGTTATTAGGGAAAAACACTTTAATGAGGCAGCTCATTAAAGGCAGGAACAGATTAACCCAGGAACCTGAGGAACTCGGTGACTGCCGAGTTCAAGAATAGGAGAAACAGGCCTTTCCTTGGCAACGGTGGGAGATGCTGCCTCAAAGCAGTGGGATGAGCCCTTCAATCCTCAAAGCCCTTTCAAAGCCCTGCACCCTCCCAGGAGCTGTGTGAGCTCTGGAGATGAAAGATGCTGGGAAGGGTGGACCACAGCTTGAAACCCATGAAAACACCCACTGAAATACAAGTGGAAAATACTCCATCCCCAACAGTCGACTTCACACACTGCCTCCTCCACTGATCAAGCAAAATTCCAGCACCAGTGTGGACTTCCAGCAGGGATGCTCCAGGGAGAAAGCCTTTGGCAAGACACAACCCTGCTGCACAGGAGCGACGTGGGAGGAGAGGCAAAGCCAAGCAGAGTTCAGAGTTACGGTCACCACAGAAAAATGAACCCTGGAAAAAAAATCCAGCTCCGTTTCCCACTACAGGGAAAGGTTTGCAGCCCATCCCTTTCCACAGGCAGAGGAAAGGCTGCTGAGTGGTGGAAGCCCAGGCCAGTGGGGCACCTGGGGATGTCGGGGTTACCTCAAAGCCACTCCAGCAGCAGGGTGAAGAGTCAGGCCCATGCCATGGCTGTTATGAATGAAGGTGGGAGCAGTGCAGCTAAATATAACTTTGTGAGCAGGTACTATTAATAGCAATACTCTCGGGCTTTTGCTTTGTGCTTCCTGCGAGGCTCTGCGGGATAGAGGAGCTCTTATGGATCAGGCCCTGCCATGGCTGTGGGGAAGGGCCCCGTGTGCATCCCCGAGCCCAGCAGCGGGACTGACGCCCTCGAGGAACGGGGACGAGCAGCGGTGGCCGAGCCTGCCACCGGTCACCCGCCACCGGCACGGCACCGGCCGGGAGCTGGGAGTGAGGATGCTGGCGAGGCTGCTGCCATGCCGGTTTCCATGGCGACTTCAGCACTTGGCGCGAGATGGAGATGACGGGATCAGCCAGCGAAGTCACTGAGCGGAGCTGGCGTCCTCCGTCTGCCGTGGCCGGCGGCACAGCCCTGCCAGCCCCGCAAGAGCGAGCGGCTGGCACAGGGCACACCCGCCAGCCTCGGGGCATCTGGGTCCCCCTCCTTACAGAGCGCGTGTGGCTGCCGGTTGTCCTGGTGATGCAGAGCCTGCACATCCCGTCGGCCCCTCCCTGGCACCTCCAGGAAACCTCTGTCCAGGTCGTGACCCCAGCCCAGTGCTGGCCATCCAGCACACTCAGCACTGGAGCACCCCTCATTCAGGTCTGTGCCCCGGGCTCTCCCCCAGCACTGCATTTTCATTCCCAGGGGGGCTATCTCCCCAGCACAGGACACACATCCCTTCACATCCCAGTTTGTGGCATCAGGGCCCGCTGGCACAGCGTGGCAGGGTGGTACCCAGCTCCTCTCTGCAGCTGAAAGAGATGCTGCAGGCTGGGGCTGAGCTGGCACTGGGACAGCCCTGATCCTCACTGGCCCTTGGCCCCGCAGAGGCTTTCCCTGGCTTACAGGTAATCTAAGATCAAGTGCTCCAGCCAGCCGTGCCTGGTCAGACACACACGGACACCACGGAGCAGCAGGGAACTGAACACCTGCAGCATGTGACTCCCCAGCTGGCTCGGCCTCCCTGGCCCCAAAAGAGACCTCCCTGGGGACCCCAGCCCTCGCCAAGCTGCCACACGTGGCCGTGGCATTCCGGGGCTGCTAGCAGGGAGCAGACAGGGCCGGGGCAGCAGGCGGGGTCTGGGACCCCCGGCACCCCCTCCCGCCCGCGGGCAGGATCCTCACCACGCACCCTTTTATTCCAGCAGTGCAATTAGCCTTGCTGACCCCTGAAATCCTCAGCCTCTCTAAGCAGCCATGCATTAAATCCCGGATCCAAGAGTGGAAATAGACTTTGTAAAAGGCTTATGGCCCTATTTATTACATTTTACGCATGACGGAGCCGGACAGCACTGCGGCCGGCACCGGTGCTGCCTCCACGCCGAGGCAGCCGGACACACCGGACACACGGACGGGCAGGGGCTGCACAGAGCCTCGGCGGGCGGCTGCTCCGGGCAAGCTTGTGCTGCCAGCTGAGCGCTCCCGCAGACGCAGGCCGGCAGGGATATCGATCTAGATGAAAGCCAACACCGCTGCCGGGGCCGGGTAACCGTATCTGCCGCACATTTGTATTCCTCGGAGCAGGGCGGGAGGGCTGCAGCCATCTGCCAGGGAGCTCGGGGATCCTGGGGACACTGCGAGCCCTCTGCACGGAGCCCACCACGCCGCCTCCTCCACTTCTACTTCCTCTGCCTTCTCCGTTTCACCTGCCCCCTGCCAGGGCCGAAGAGTGACCTGAGCAGGGCAGCACCCAAACAGGACCTGCCCGGTCCCTGCAGTGCACCGGGAGCTCCGGGGACGCAGCACCAGGGCTCGCAAGGTTGTCCAAGGGCACTGTGTGAAGCCAGCGTGCAGGTGTTCACTGACACATCCCCAGGGTCCCACGGTTTAGCCAGGTGGCTCCTGCCCCGGGGGATGGCAGAGGAGCCTGCACACCACAGGCTGCACAGCACTGAGATGGGCACAGGGCACAGGGAGGGGCAGGGATGGGCAGCGGGGGGACAAGGTGTGCAGGGCAGCAGAGCCAAAAGCGCACCAAAAGCACCGAGGCAGTGCTCAAACAGCTGAGGGACGCTCTGCTCTCCTGCAAAACACATGAGGCAGCTCCTGCGTGTGTCCAAATCCCAAGGAGCCCCTGCAGCAGCACCAGGCCAGGGAGCCACCCTTGTGTCAGCTCTGCAAAGCAGGCAGGAGCAGAGGGAAACACAAGGGTGTCCTCTCCACACTCTTAAAACGAGCCAGCTGCAAAGACTCCTGCAGCATGTGTCACCAAGTCCCTGGGACACCAGCACACACTGACACACAAACAGCCACTCCCCACTTCCGTGGAAGTGGCACCCTCACCGCAGGGCACTTGGAAATGTTACAAGATAAAAGCAAAGGTCACCCTGTGCACCTCTGAGGAACTCAGCTTCCATCAGTGCTTGGTGCAAGGTGCAAGCCAGGCTGATGCCAGGGGGTGCACGAGAGCCCCCCCGCACCACGTGGTCAGACCCATCTCTTGTGCTCATCCAAAGGCAAAGAGCTCTGGCGTGTGTGAGGAAGCAGAAGTGGGTCCATGGGATGTGCACAGTGCCTGGCTTCTGCCAACACTGCATCTCAGAGAAGTGCAGAGGCCCTGGTGCCCAGGAGGGTGGGTGTCCCTGAATGCCCATGAAGACTCCTGGCAAAGGGAAATGGTACCTGTGGGGTGTCCCTCAGCTTGGCATTTCAAAGGCCTGGTCCCACACTTTTCCCTAAAGGTGTACCTTACCTGAGGAGCACCTATGGGCAGAAGGACCCTTGCACTTCCCTGCCTTTCCACCCAATGCCACGTTGTGGGGGTGATTCATTCATCTCCAAGAGCCCTCACTGATCACCCTGAGTGCTGCAGCCCCACGGGGCCCTTTGGCAGGGCTGGATGTGGAGGTTTCACCCTGTAGCTCAGCTCTGCTTCAGTGCTTTGGAGCACAGATCCTCCCTGCAAGGGGAGGTGATGGCACAATAACAAACAGCATGTTTGGGCATAGAAGGGCCCTGGCCTCAAAAGGCATTGAGACATTTAGAAAAAACCCTGCAGTCCACAACTCCACAGGTTTGTACTTCCCAACCTGGTCACTGCCGTGAGCTCCCTGCTGACCCAGAACACTGCAAGCTCATCCTGATAATGGCAAGGGGAATAATTCCCCCAGGCCCCACTGAGTGAGGTTTCAACTCCCCATAACACCCGTGCACAAAGGTCCCATACCCGCCAGGGCACTCGCAGGCTAATCCTCCCTCCGGAGCGCCTGCTATATTTAGGTATCTAAATGAGACAGAGTGGCTCTTTCCAAAAAAGAGTTCGTTTGGGTTACATAAATACAGAGAGAAACTTGAAAGCTGTATTTCCAGGTCCTTGCACTGCCATAAGTGAATGGCAGAGATGAGGACAGTCTTCCCCTGATAATCTGCCTTTCATGTATTTTCGACTCAGCTGGATGTGCAGACGGGTTTGCAGCTCCTCTGGGCAGATGGGCAGCGGGCACTGGTGGACACTGAGGTGGACACTGAGAGGAGGCAGCCAGGGCAAGCAGACCCTCAATTCTCCCCAGGGAAACCTCTCTGCATCCCAGATGCCCTGGCAGAGGAAGCCAGGACTGCAGGCAGGAGAGGCAGCACCACTGAAAGCATGGGCAGGAGGAGTCAACAGGAGAGAAGGAAGTGAGCAGCTCCAGGCCTTTCCATCCATGCTGTCCCAACATTCTCTCCACGACATCGCTCTCCTCTCAGCCACCAACTTCCTTCCTGCTGCATCCACTTCCACATCCCAAAGCCTCTGGTCCCACAGAGAATTCCCAAGAGAATGTCCTGCACACCTACCACGGCTCACCCAAGCTCCAGGGGCTGCTCCCCAGTTCTGCTGCTGGGGTGGGCTGGGGGTGGTCACCAGCAAAGCAGTGTCCCCCCCCAGAGCTGGGTGGCAACATGGACCGCGAGGGTTTCTGGGGACACGGGCCACGTGCTTTCATTTTCAAAATACATATAAATAGACATATTCCTTCTTAAAAGGACACGGCAACAAGAAAAAAAAAGCAGCTCAAATACCGTCCAACCTTTCAGCCTGAGAAAACCACACAGTTCTCACAGGCTTGAGTTCTGTTACCTGGGAAATGGGTTCTAGCACTCGAAACCCGCATGCGCCAGCCTCCCTGTGGGGCCCACACAGAAACAGAAACTTCCTTTTTAAGAAAAAAAATTGTGATTTTTTTTTTCCTTTTCATTATCAGCACGGTTTGGTCGTGACTGTGCGCAAGCCTGCTGGAAAGGAGAAACGATGCTGGTGGTTTAAATCTCCAGCTGTGCAGAGCTCTGGGGCTGATGCTGTTGGAGGGGAGGTTTGAAAATCCTCCTGCCTTTAGGGTGCAGGAAGGTGGCCCTGAGCCACACACATCTGGCACAAGCTGAGCCGCAGGTCCCCCAGCCCGGGGCAAAGGGAAGCAGCCTCGGTTTGCAGGGAGCCAACAGGAATGCAAAGTTTAATTATCTGGAAGCCAAGGGCCGTGGAAGTTGCAAACATTTGCACCGAGGCAGGGAAAGTGCCAAGAAATTAGGGCTGAAGCTGGACAAAGTTCAGCCCCGCTGTGCTGGTGCCCGGTGAGCAGCCTGTGCGTGGCAGGAGCGGGCGCTGGCAGCTCACCTGGCACAAACCAAGGTGAGCCCCTGGCCAGCTCTGCCTGCAAACCCCGATCCCACACACGGGCAGTGGGATCTGGCCCCGCTCCCAGCCCAGGAATGTGGGCTCTGCCTGGGCAGCACACGTGGAGCAAGGGACCACGGCCACCAGCTCTGTGCCCACCGGTGTCACCACACCGTGCTGGCAGAGGGATTTGCCTCTGCAGGGGAAAGAGAGCCAGAGCCTGGCCCTGCTTCATCCTTCCAGGAGAGCTGTGAGTGCCATGTTTGTCACCTCCAGCTCCTCGTTGTCACCCTGGCACGTGCACAGCCACTGCCTGGGGGTGACCAGTGCTGGTCTCAGCTCCAACCCAGCCCGGCTGCAGCCCAGTGTGCCAGTCCTGCGTGCATGCAAGGGGTCATGGCAGTCTCCCGAACACCCTGCAGCTACAGATGCACTTTCTTCGTGAAAAAATAATAATGCGACTCCCTCCTACCTAGGAACTTGGCTAAAAAACGCAAGAAAAATGCTCAGCAAAAATGCTGCAACCCCAGGGACAGCTGGGGCTGCCCCAGTCGTGGGTCACCTCGTGGCAGGACAGCCAGGTCCCCAGCTGTCACTTGTGAAAGCCACATCCCCCCTTGCAGGGCGCAGGAGGGAGGAGAACAAACATGAAGAGAGACAGCTGGGCTTCCTTCCATCCCCAGGCTGCCCCAGCTCGGGCCTGCAGCCCCGGCCAGGACGCTCGGCCCTCACCACAGGATTTCCTTGCTCTTGACGTCCATGAAAATTAGGAAATGAGGGTTCCTCGGGGAATAGGTGGGGAAGGCAGCTTTTGGCAGCAGGGGCGAAAGGATGACACTTCCCACACCGCTTCCCCCATATGCCGGGGACAAAGCAGCCTCCCCAGACAAAGGGGGGAGCAGAAGGGACAGCAGCGGTGAGCTGCCGCTCTCAGAGCCAAACTGGCAGCAAAATGAAACAGGAACCGAGGGGCCTGGCCTGGCTTGCTCAGCAGAGGGGCTGTGGTGCTGCCCCGGCCGCAGGGCCACAGGAAGAATTCAGAAAATGCATCCCAGTAAAGATATGCTGCTGCTGCTGCCCTGCAACTGTAGTCCTGCAAGAGCTGGAGGCGCCACCTCAGCACAAAAACATCCATATAAAGCATGTACTGCTCATCCCAGGGGAGGGGAGAAGTGTCACATCAGCCCTCCATGGGCTCTCCAGCCTTCGTCCCCATCTGGGTGGGCAGGGGGCCATGGGGACAGAGGGGACACAGATGGAAAAAGCTCCTGGCACAGGGGACACAAAAGGAAAAAGCTCCTGGCACCCTTCAGCCATCATCATGCTTCCCCAAGGAAGCTCCTGGTGCTGGGGTGCCCACCCAGCTCCCAGTGCCTGCGGGCTTTGCCTCGGGACACTGGGGATATGAGATAAGGGAGGTATTTTCCCTAAGCCCCACATTGCTGCCCGGAGCCAGCAGAGATCAAAGGTTACTCTGGCTACTGCATGTGTCCCCAGGGCTGCCACAGCCCCTCCACATCCCCCACCAGCAGATACCACATTTGCCACATGAAGCACCCCTCCTCTGAAGGGGGGGGTTTCCAGATCTTCCAGGGTCAAAGGAGATTTCTAGCTTTTACTTTTCCCTGTGTTAATTCAGAAGTGAACTGGTTTAATGCAGCAGCTCGGCCTTGGCTGTTGCCTCCACGTGGGGAAGTGCAGTGAGACGGGGCTGGGTAAGGACAGGGCTGACAAGGCCCTGAGCGCAGCCAGATCTGTGCAAAGTCCTCCGGCGTTTCTTGGAAGCTCCCGTTATTGAAAGAAAAAGGAAAAAAAACCAAACCCAACCGCCATAAACAAATAAATAATAATTTGTAAGCCAGAGTTCAGGAAAAATGCTGAAAAGCAGAAAGGCTGAGCGATAAGGGAAGGGAAACATATTGGCTGGACCATCACCCAGTGCCTACGGTGCCCGTGCCCCTGGAAGTAGGTCACTACCTCACCTGACCACCCGCCCCATTAACTTCAACCTTTAGTCCCTGGCTCTTTACTACAAGCACAAGCATCTTAAAACATCCCTGTCCAGGCGAGAAATCTCTTCAGGCAGCAGGAGGTGGGATCCTGCCCTTCCAGGCTGCCCGCTGCTGGGCTGTGGGCAAGGAGCCGGAGCCCCTCACGGCCAGGAGCGGGGTGGTCACCCCGGCCCGGCTGCGCTGGGTGGGCGCGAAGCCGGAGCCCCTCACGGCCAGGAGCGTGATGGTCACCTCGGCCCGGCTGCGCTGGGTGGGCGGGAAGCCGCAGCCCCTCACGGCCAGGAGCGTGGCGGTCACCCCGGCACGGCCGCGCTGGCGGCGGCTCCGGCGCGCACAGAGTTCCCCCCTGCTAAATCACTTCAGGCTGCCAAGCAGTCACGAGAAATATAAGCCCGCGCCGGGTTGCCATGGAGCAGGGCTCAGCTGCGGGAGCCTGAAGCCGATTCCTCCGGCAAACGTGTCTGCAGCCGAGGCCCTGCCAGCGCCTCGCGGCCCCGGCTCTGCACTGGAGGCCAACCAGTGCCACACGCGTGGTCCCGGTGGAGCCACATCTCTGGGGACAGCATTTCCCTTCCCCGACAGAGCCGGTGCTGCAGAGCCCCACAGGGATGGTGCCCCTCGCCCTGGTGACACCATCTCCCCCGGGACATGGGCATGCAGAAGTGGTGGCTTCGGTGGTGGCATTTGGCAGCAGCAGCACACACTGGCCCTGCACGATGCCTCTGCCCCAGCCCAGTGATGTCTGCAAGCCTCCATGGTGCTGGCACATGCTGGCCAGGGGGAATCAAGTCCTTCGTGGGATCATAGAATTGTTTGGGTTGGAAGAGACTTTAAAGCTCATCTATTCCACCCCCTGCCATGGGCAGGGACACCTTCCAGCCTGGCCTTGGACACTACCAGGGATACAAGGGCAGCCACAGCAGCTCTAGGCACCCTGTGCCAGGGCCTCCCACCCAAATCCTAGGGAAGGATTTTTCCCTAGTGTCTCCTGTAACCCTACTCTCTGTCAGTTTGAATCCTTTCTCCTTGCCCCGTCACTACAGCACTGCAGCTCCCATATCCTGCCACAGCCCCCAGCCCCACCAAAGGGGATCTCAGAACCTGATGGGCTCCTGCCCTTGGCACCACATCTACTAGGAACCAGCCTGTGGCATCCCTGTCCCCAGCCCTGCACCAGAGACATGGGAGCCATTCCCCAAAAACAGGAGTTGGGTATTGGAAGGGGCATTCCAGAGCATTTTTAATTAGACAACCAACCGTGCCAAGGAGCTCGTATAAGTGGAGTTCCTCCCTACAAAAAGGCTTTTGACATTGGAAAGGTTAATGTGAGAGAGATCCCTCTCCCTCACAAAGCTCCCTTTGCTGGAGGCCCTCGTTGAGCCCTTAATTATTCACCTGTTGGAGAGATGCCTTTCCATTACGGCATGAGACAGGGCAGAGATGTGCAGGTGGGGGAAAACCCCCGGCGTGGGGCACCCCTGGGACACTGCCAGGGTGGGGAACAGTCAGAATCCCGGGGGGAAGGCAGGCAGGTGTGTGGGGAGGCTCTGAGGGGCAGGTTCCAGCCCTCCTCTCCCTCCGGCTGCTCTCTCTCTCCTGGCTCAGCTCAGACTCTGCTGTGCTCGCCAGCCTCTGCTGTGGTGGGGACAGCCACCAGCACCCCCAGCTCCAGCAGGGTGACAGCCACCAGGACACAGCCACCCTGCTTCCCAGAAAACTTCAGCCTCCTCCAGCCCTGCCACTGCAGCAGCCCTTCGACCCACGCTGCAGCAATGCAGCTGAGGATGAATTTTGCACAGGCCCTCGGGCTGTCCATCGTCCAAATCCACCCCAAATCTTCGAGAGAAAAGCCACAGAAAAAGCAGGATATCGGTCAGCTCAGCGAGGACTATTAGAAATTAGAGATGCATCCCCACTTCAGCACCAGAAATGCCAACCCAGCGCGGGCTCGCTGTGCCTCCTGCACTCATCGATGGATTAAGCTGTTAGCAGGAGGCTGGGAAGTTAAAGAGGGAATATTGTATTTCAGTTCATGTGATCTTTAAACATCCCTCTGAGAAGCAGCCTGGGTTTTTTTATTATTTTTTCCCCCCCTGCTGCACTCTGTTTGGGGTTTTTAAACAAATTGAAGCCGTTAGAGCCACAGTGCTCCAGCCTCTCGCAGGGATGCTGAGAGCTGCTCCGTGGTGCTCTCGGCAGAGCTGCCTGGCTGGCACTTCCCAGTGCCTGGTGCCAGCAGATGAACCAGCTACAACCAGCTTCATACCTCTGAGCAGCAGAGTTGCACAAAATGGATTAAGCAGGCCCAGAAATTACACATTTAGAGGCTCAGCAGAACAAAATCACTTTTTTTTTGGTTGGAAAAAAATAGGAAAAAAAAAGGAAAAAAAAGAAAAAGAGTTGGCAGGAGAAAGGCAGATATCAAGTGAAAAACCCTGATTTTCTTTCTGTAGCAATGCAGGTACCACGTGAATCATCGCTGTCCTCGATATGTAAATAGAGGTTAGCTGGCACCCTCAGCACAAACCTTTATGAAGAAGGGACTGATGCAGATACCCCTGCCAAACCTTCCCCGTGCATCTCCCCGAGAGCCTTGCTCAGGATTCCTCCCTTGGAGGGGACGGGATCACCTGGCACCTGCACCAACTGCGCCTTTCTCCAGACCTACTGCAAAAGCAAGGACGGGGAGAAGCAGCGGCGAGAGAGCAGGAGAGTCCCAGTTCCTCAAAATTTCCACGAAGGAAACGGCCACTATTCATCATCCCGTGGCCTCCTGCCACCGCAGCCTCTCAGGATAACCTGCTCTCGTGCTGGGGCACTGGGCTCTTGGGGGAAGCAGCTTTGGGGCTCCACGGAGGAGTCAGTAACCCAGTTGTAAGCAGAGGCTCGTACAGTAGTAATGGGGAGAGACGTCAGCGCCAGCCCGGCCCGCCTCCCGCTCCCAGTTAGAAGGCAGCATGTGACAGAGCCAGGGCTGGAGCCTTCCCCCAGTTTCATCAGAGGTTAAGGTACAAGCACAACACATGCTTACAACTTCAGGCGTTCTTAAGCAAACGCATGCAAATCATAGCTGGGGGGGGCTGTTTTTTCTTCCTTTTTCTGTCTTCTCTTTTCTTCCCATGGCAGCCCTGAGCCCCCTCAGCGCACGTGGGGACAGAAGAGGAAATGGAATTATCGAAAGCAGGCGCCGGACGGGAGAGCAGAGGGGCTGCACGGGAGCTGCAGCAGCTGCAACGCTGCCCCCGCTGCTCCTCTCCTCCCACACCTGCAGATTTCAGAGCAGCGCTACCTGTGCTGCTCCCTCCAGCAGAGAGCACGCCGGGGACAGGGAGAGAAAACAGGGGACACAGCCAACTAGGTTTCATCAACATTGTCTCATTTCAGCACAGGCCATTTCACAGTTCCAAATTTTCCAGGGAATGTTCACAACATGGTGGGTTTGCACCAGAGAAGGATGACAATTCGTAGGATTTTTTTTCCCCCCCTCCTTTAGCAGTCGCTTTTTGGAATAAGATTCTTAAATTGGCACATCAAATGCTGACCAAAAAGCAAAGAAAAAGAGAAACACAGCTCCAGACACGTGCTGCAACCATAAGGGCTTTTCATGTCATGGTTAACACACTGAGAACAGGAGGGCTATTATAGGGAAGTGGAGCCAGGAACTTTCACCTGCTCAGGGAGCAATGGGGCTGGTGGGAGCTGCAGCCTTTTTGCCGTACTTCCATGGGATGGCATCCCACACAAGCAGCCCACTCCAGGGGACAGTGTCCCACACAACCAGCCTCCTCTCCTCCAAGCCGCCGGCTCCCTCAGCAACAACAAAATGGAAAAAAACCACAAAGTGCTTACAAAATCTCGGCCCACTTCTCACCTTTCTTGACCCTCCTGCTGTAATCAACCTGTCAGCAGCTCTTGGTTAAGAAGCCGGGCTGCCTCCCCCCTGCTCTGCCCCCAGGAGCCGCCCGGTCCCGTGCCAAGCCGGAGCGCTCTGGCGCTGGTGCAGGCGAGCAGAGGTGCCGGGACTACATCAATCTGGCTGGTGGCAAGCCCTGCCTGGCTCTGTCTGGCACACGCACCGCGGGCAAATCTGATTTACCAGGTCTCGAGCCCTTGTTTGTTTTGAACCCAAACGGCGGCAGGATCAGCCCTCGTCCTGCTCCCCACAAACACACGCTCCCGGCTGTTTGCAGTCGCGGGGCTGAACTGGTGAGAGAGCAAGGGTTGGAATGAATGCGCTCGCTTCACAATCAGAGCAATTTTGTAATCCGTGGTTATGAAAGTGAAGGGTCGGGGGGATGATAAATAACTACGGAAAACTCTTCCCACTTGCAGCAGCCTCATCGAGCCGACTGCGAAATGCGCGGCCGTGCTCGGGCTCAGCCCCGGCTCCGGCTCCTGCCCGGTTTATTGTATAGCGCCTCTTCTTGCAGCCCCCAAAATGGAAAAGCATGCGAGCCCTATAGCCAGCACGGCTCGCTCTCGTGATCCCGTCGGAGCTGCCAAGGAGCCTTAATCTGATTTTAATACCCAGCTCCGTCCAAAACACAGCCCATCCACATTTTGGAGCCGGCGACTCGCAGCACCGAGACCCCTGTCGCTGTCGCACCCCCCCTCCCCAAACCTCCATCCCCCAAGATCCCAGCCCGTATGCGTGGAATTGACGCTCGGCATGACTCATCCCACAGCCCGGCTCTATCAGCCCCCACCGCGCAGCCCCCTGCGGAGCCCCC